>VWYE01009629.1:0-22966 GCA_013398995.1 Alaudala cheleensis | reverse complement strand
TTTTGTGCCTTCCATCTTTTTAAAACAAGAAAATGGAGCATCACATAGGGAATCTTCATCCTTGTGAGTATTTGGGGGGGAGACGTGTCGCTGTGAGGGGTGTGTGTTTGTGTGTGGTGTTTCATGGTCAGCGCTCCTCTCTCGCCATTTATTTCGGAAGGACAGATGGATGTTTGCATTTGTGATGGGCAAGGGCTGAGAAAACGGTGCTGGGAAAGGGAAGAGGAAATGTGAAGCCTTAATTTACCCATCACTGCATACGGATCCGAGAGCTGGCCTGGCCTTTGCCTGTCGGTGTGCTGGACATTTTTCACTTGCAATTTTGCACGTTATCTTCTTGTGCCCCCCTTTTAAAGGGGAAGGGAATGGCAATGGAGAATGGATATAAATGGAATATACAGGCAATGACATAAGAATTACTAGCTAGTGTGGAGAGGCAGAATTGTAATTTTTGCTTTTTGGGAAATTGTAATTTTTTTTTTCCTTGTGGGCTAATCAAACAATTCCTCTTGTGTGTGACAGTGTTAAATAATTTAATTTTATTTCTGAGATGAAGGAGGTACGTTTTTCTTTCAGTCAGCCGGGTTGGAATGTGCTCCTGTGTTATTGAAAATAGCAGTTTGAGCTGTCTCTGATGGGCTGAACACAATTTTCACCCCTCATTTTCCTAATAAACGAGGGAGCTGGGAGTACCTTTGCAGTTAATGATACTGTTCACTGGGGCAAGGTTTGTCATATTCCTGCTCACCTGAATGAGCATGATGTCATATTTTCTCCCAATGAAAAGAAGAGCTGCTCTTTATTTTTGTTTTGGGGGGTGGTTTAGGTGCTGCAGTAGCTTAATCATATCAGACCACATGTCTGCCTTAAGTAAATGAAAAATGGGATATTTTAAGTAGATCTGGAGAAAGATGACATCAGGCCCATGTGTTTGGATATACTGATTTTAGCAGGAGGCAATCTGTTCAGTAGAAGAAGATGAAGGAATGTATTTGGACAAATAATTTTGAGAGAGAAAATATGAAAACGTTTGAAAGGAGAGAGATGCAGTCAGTGTGGCTGGGAAATGTGGGCACTTTCCACTGTACCTGCTGTGTGGGGTAGCCACAGACACCTTGGGATACCCTAGAATAGGGAGGGTAGAGTTGTCATGGGTTTAAAAGTTTTTGTCACTACCCTTTTTGTTGTGCTCCTGAATGTGTATGGGTTTTGTTTCTAGAGAGAGGCAGCCCTTTGAGCCCTCTGTGACAGCCTTCTACTGAGAAACACAAATAAATCCAGATTTTGATGTAGTGGGGGTTTTGTTTGTTTGTTTGTTTTGCTCTAACACCAGTTTTGTTTCCTGTCTTTGGGGCCTCCAGTCCGAGTCTTTGATCTAGAATGGTCCTGTCATTCAGATTGTCTTTGTCCCCTGCTGCCCAATAGTTAAATTTATAGCTGCCATTTATTTTGACCCTTGTGCCTGGAATTAACAAGTAACTTCTAGCACAGAATATATGAGAGGGATTCCCACTGTTCCCCAGCTATAGGTGAACTTGGGTTTAATCAAGTCTGGGGGTTTTTTGGTTGCATTTTTAAGCTCCTTTTTTCATCTCCTATTGTAAAGACTGGGTAAGTGCCTTATCTCCACTGGATCAGAAAATTGAGTCATGGTTTATTTGAAAATCTCTTCCTAGGTAAGACCTTTCACAATTAGGAGTTATTTAAACTTGGGTCTGCTCTAAGCAGTGGCAGGATAAGAAAAGTTTTAAGTATTTCCTGTTTCCTTAGGACTTTTTTTATAGCAAATATGAGATGTTGGCTGATTTAGCTTGAGTTGTTCCTACCTGGTACCTGTTCCAGGCTGTCTGCAGTTGAGATGTGGGAGTGGATTTTCAAGAGTAGGGCTTCTCAAAATGGCAGAGTTATTAAATAAAACTTAAAATATAAAGTAAAAGAAATCTGACATGGCTTGTGTGAACAGATTTTAAATCAGTGCTGGTTGCCCTTCAGCTCTGGTCCTTGGGGGTCAGGGCAGGCAGAGGAAGGTGCATTGAGATCCCAGTGCAGGAAGGCAGCAGCAGGTTCACTGCTTGTACAGCTTCCAGTGAGTTCTCAGCCATAACTGAATCCAAATGAGTCAACTGAGGCAAATGTTACCTCTGAAGCTCTCAGGAGTTTGGCACCTCACCAAGCCCTGTCCAGCTTATGGGACTTTGTTTTTATCTCTCCTTGGCAAATGTATCCCATGCAGGGGCTTAGGGTTTTGTAGGCTCCTGTTTTGTGACATTGCAGCAAATCAGTCTCATCTCCTGGGGAGTGGGGGGTAAATATTTCACCCAAAACACAGACTTCTTAGGGCTGAATACCAAGTTAGCAGCTGTGGCTGGGCCAGGAGCAGCAGCTCTGTGTGTAGTTACTCCCACCCCTGTAAATACTCAGTGTGTGCTTTGACCTTTGTGCTCTCTCCCTGCAACAACTTCAACTGAGAAGTTGGTGGTTGGAGGGGGTTCAAAGGCTTTGGCAACAGTTGGGTGTAGGCCAGGAGGAAGAGCAGATTTGTCTGTGTAAAGTCTGTGATTTATAAGCCTCTGGGGAAGCTGTGATTGTTGGTGCTGTTCCCTCTGGAGCTGTTGGTAACAGAGCACTGAGGTGCTGTGAGGGAAGGGAGGAGAAAGTCCTGGCAGGGGTGAGAGGCTGGACTTTCTCCAGCATGGTGGGCTGGAGGAATGGAGCTCTCTGTGTGGACATTCTATTCATTCCAGGGATGCTTGTCCTTTCCCGTCCCCCATCTCTTACCTTCTGGAGGACACCAAGATCAGTAATGCAGCTGTCCAGCTGTGACTCTCCTGGTGAAACACAGCAAGTCCAGCCTCACCATCCTTGTGTGCCAGAGGAGATCCTCAGATGCTGAGCCATCAGCTGCACCCCAGGAGTGGTCCAGCTGGGTGTGCTGAGTGCTGGTCTCTGCAGGGTTGGGTGGCAGGAGCTGTGCCAGGCCTCAGGAGCTCTCTGGGATGCAGCCCCAGGACTGTGTGTGTGTGTCAGCAGCACGCAGAGCTGTGGTGGAGCAGGCTCCCACCTCTAACCCTGCGCTGTCTCTAACACAGGCTTACGAGAGGCTCCTGAGCAGGGCATTGTGCTGCCTCTGTCGAGGAGTAATCCTCTTTGCTCATGTGTGCTGCTTGCTAAATACAACTCAGTACTGCTGGCATTGCCCATCTGAGGTGTGCCAGCTGCATTTCCAGTGTCCTTCCCCTTCCCAGCAGGGGCACCCAGGCATAGACCTGCTGTAGGCTGGCAGGGCCAGAGCACTGCACCTGTCCCAGGAATTGTTGAACTTTCATAGAGAGCTGTTGAGTTACTTTAACACTGAGTGTGAAGCACATAAGCTCTTAGTGCTGAGAAGTTTGTGTGAGTAGCATTTACATGTCAAATGTGCTTTGCAAATGTTGAATAATTCATATCTACTATAAAAATAAAAACAAGCGTGGGAGTGAGCGAGTTTACCTGAGACCAGTCTGCCACCTCACGTGAATTAAAGTGAGACTTTGATTCATTCACTGCATTCCTGAAAGCAGCACTGTGATATTGATCTTCATCCTCAAAGATCTTTCAGACATTAATTAATTTTAACGCTATTCTTTGGAGGAAAATAGGGTGTTTCAGCTCTGTAAGGGGGGGAAATTCCAAGGAATTGTTCACTGGTAGGACTGGAACATTTAGTGCCTTCATGTGGCAATGTCAGTGGGGCTGTAAGGCCTCTGAACTGAACTGGAAATTGTTCTGGTGTTTGCTATTGTAAAATATTTCCGTTTGAATCCTTAAATCTGTTGTTGTATAGTAATAGTAATATAATAACATATAGTAATTACATAGTAGGATAATAACATATGGATTGATAATAACGTGGGTATTGTCAACGAGGTAAAAGTGCAGAACTGGGAGAGAAAAATACAGAGCCTGAAGTCAGTGGCTGGGTTTGAAAAGTTGTTTCCTGCTATGGAGACAGCTGGAAAGGCGAAAGAGAAGAGTGTAACTTAAGGTCATTTCTACATTTTAATCTGAGGCAGATTTCAGCAGTAATTCTGTAGTATAAAAGGCTAATCAGCATTTGGTCTGTCTTTATCCCAGCTGAATGTTTCCCAGGGTGTTGCTGGGCCCGTGGTGGGGGGTGTCAGTGGTGAGCTGGGATGTGGAGCTGCTGGGGTTCCCTGTGTGCACGTAGCTCATGGCACGCAGCAGCCATGGGGAGAGGAGCAAGGAGCACATGGGTGACTTGGTTACTCTGATTTTTGTGCAGGAACTGCGTGGTCCTTGGTTTGTTGCCCTGCTCCCCAGAGGCAGGTGGCTGCTGGGTTCCCCTTTCCCCCAAAAGCTGAGCACCTGGAGCAGGGCTGCTCTCCAGCAGGAACGTGCAGTCCCTGCTCCCTGCAGCCAGCAGAGAGTCATTATGCAACACCACTTATTTCCTATGGCATCAGATTATGCAATTTCTGAGCAGAAGAATGCAAAGCCCTGGAAGAACACAGTAGCATTTTAGCAGATCCAAAAATACCTTCTGCAGGGTAGAGGCAGCGTTTCTGTGTGTAGTGCTGAAAATACGCCGTTACGTAAGGTGCTGATTTCCCAGCCGGGCTTGGCAGGGCTGCCAGGTGGAGCAGGACGTGCTCTCCCTGCCTCTGGACAGGTCTCCCTGCACTCACAGGAGGCTGGGTGGGCTCTCTGTCTCTCTTCTTCACCAAGATGAATTTTTATTGCCTTTTTTTTTGTTTTTTGGTTCCTTTTGAAAAGTAAAAAGAAGTGGATGCTTGATTTCTCTTTCCAAATCAAGCACTGCTTCACCACCCCCCACAAATTTGTGACCTTATGCTGAAGGAGGTTCTAGTGAAACATTTGTCTCATGGTGTTGGAGGTAGAAATTCATTCCTGTGCTGAGAGCCAGGGCAGATGCACACATTGCATGGGGGGATAAGAGTAACCAGTTCTTTTAAGGTGAAGTCTGCCTTGCAGATCTATTAAATATCTTTGTAGGAGACAAGAGCATGCTAGGAAAGGGGATCTTCTTGATACAATCTGTTGGGAATTTGGCAGGAATACTTACCAGAGACTCTTAAAGAGGCTAAAGAGCTATTAAATAACTGAGACACCAGGCTGGCAGACAGATTACTAGTTAAATGACATGGAATAAGAGTAGGGATAAAAGGATGGTAATGTTGAAACATTTTTGTCTGCTTTGGAGATGGTACTACTCATACTCTTCCCACCTTTTCTTGCCTTACCCAGATATTTTGGGAGTATTCTGTTTAGGCTGTGAGACTGCACAAGGAAGGTGCTGAGGGTAATAACTATGGAGGCCACCTGCAGGTAGTACTGGAAGGCTCCTCTGAATTTGGTGATAAAATACCAGTTTGATTTAGTGCTGATGAAACACAATTCAATCTTAACATCAAGTCAGAATTAGGCTCTGACAAAGCCTTTTCTGCTCAAGAATGATTATCTTAGGTTGTGAGAGACGCATGGAAGTTAGCTTAACATCCTGAAGAACCAAAATGATCATTGTACCTTTTTGCATTTCTGTGGCATTCTGTCCTTTTTGGGAATCCTGGCTGTGGGCTGACTTCTACTACCCAGAGAAGCTGCCCCATCCCTGGAAGTGTTCAAGGCCAGCTTGGGTGGGGCTTGGAACAACCCAGGTTAGTGGAAGGTGTCCCTGCCCATGAATTTTAAAGGTTTTAATAGTTTTTTTTCAACCCAAAGTATTCTGTGATTCTGCATTCCATAACTCTTAAGGTGAAACAGGAAAAATGGAAAAGAGGTGATCAAAGACTCAGAGCAAGTTTCATGTGGTGAGTGAGAAGGTCAAGTGAGAATTGTTAGACTTGAGAAAAAATGTTGGAGTGGAGGATGGGATAATTTATAAAATCATAGCTGGAATTAGAGAGAGATAATATATTCAGGTGTCTCTGAACCAGTGAACAGCTGGCTTTTGGAGGCAAGAAAGGAATTAAAGGCATGCAAAGAAGGTGTAGAAGGTGTTACCTCCTGCAACACAGAGCTAAGCTACAGAACTCCCTGCACAGCACAGTATCTGCCAGTGTTCTGGTTAAAGACATTCTGTGCCACATCTGCACAGGAGCTTCCTCTGTGTCTGAGGCACAGACAGCAGCACAGAGTGCTGTGAGCAGGGCAGCTGCTGGCACTGCTGGGGCAGCTCTGCCTGCCTGCACACCCCTCCCTTGGCTTTGCAGCAGGAAAGGGGCATACATGTGATGCCTTGGGAAGGCTGATCTGAAACAGAGACTGGACAGAGCTGGAGAATAAAGTAGATATTTATTGAAAGGCCTCTAGCATACACCTTGGGCAGGACAAGAGCCTGCCCAGGGCTACACCCAAGGTGGACTCAGAATGGTCACAAAATGTGCCCCTGGTCATGAGATCTCACACTTTTATAAGTTTTGGTCCATTTGCACATTGGGGTTTAATTGTCCAATTCCAGCTTCAGGCTGTGAGGTCTCATCCTTCTTGTTTCTCCCTTCAGCCCACCCTTGTTTGTGCTTTTGGGCCTGAAAGTTGTCCTTGGTCTCCAGCAGGGAAAGGATTTGTTTTGATTCCCTGCTCTGTGAAGAGAACTCACAGCACTAAATGTGAGCCTTAGAACTACACCCAAGGCAGCACAGAATTTGAAAAACATTAAACTTAAGGCATCACATGAACTTCCTGAACTTCTGTGCCTTCATCCCATTGCTGCAGCCCAGGTGCCTCTTTCTCCTCAGCCAGGCTTGGGATGTGTAAGGTGCTGAGCAAACCTGCAGCTGGCTCTGCACAGAGCCAGAATTCAGCCATTATGGACATTTCTTGGCTGGTACATGGTGCTATTTTTGTCATTGTCAGAAAGGGTTCAGGCCACAGAGCTAGACAGGGTTCTCTTTCTCACTGGTACAGCCACAAACAAAAGGATGTCACAACTAAAATCACATTTCCAAAAATGATGCAGCCCTGTTTTCAGATAGATGGAATATATTGAATAAAGGCTAAATTAAATCATCATGAAGTCAGGCTTTTGTTGTGATAACACAGACTACATACAACATAGTTACATGTCTGTGGTCTCATGTGATTCATGCCCATGGCTATGTTAATATTCTGTGAACATTTTAAAATAATGATTGATAGGTGTGAGCCCTAAGCAGTTGCCCACATCACTCAGGTGAGGATTATGGTGTCTGCAAAAGAAAGTCATCTAATGTTGAGGTGGCATCCAAGTGTTTATTGGATAGAGGAAGTAAAAGGATGTGTTCAAGTCAGGATTCTGCAGGAGGTGCAGAAACACTGTAGTGTTTATCTGACAGCCTGAAGGAGCACTGTAAAGCACAAAAAAGCCAGAGTCACAAGACTTCACTTTCTCAGGTAAATGTGCTGTTTGTTGTAGAGAAATGTTTATATGCAGGAATAGAAACAGAGCTATTGCAGTGACAGAAAATCTCAGCTGAGTCAGAAGAAGAATTTTAACTTGTTTTGTCAGCAATTGATTATGTTTTAGCAATATAATTGTAATATTTAAAGGTGAGGCTGGGTTGTGGCTGGGCATTCATGTGGGTGTGAGATGGGAAGAAATGTTCTTCCTTGAAGGAGCAGTGTGTCTTGAGAAGGAGATTGATGGCTTAAAAACACCCAGGCTTTTGCCTTGGGCTACTCCATAGTTGGCTTAAAGGTTTGCCCATAGCCTGGGATGGGTTATACCAAATTAATGTGGGCAAGCTTCATAGTGTAGTTTCTCTTTTTACAACCTAACAAAACAGATAATGTAACTTATAAAAATGTTATATAATTAATTAATGTAATTATGGAACTTAAAAAAAAATTCAACCTTCCTGAAAACAGAGTTTGCCTTTTGGTGACATGTAACCCATTCTGTGTTAATAAATCTGCTTTAATTTTTTGTTTTCAAAGAAACCATGCAAAACACAAGCCTATATTCTGAGTAATGTAAAACGTGTGGCAGAAGAGTATCTGATCCACTCATGTAACATTTCCTTCATCAGGAGACCAGGAAAAGAAAGTCTTTTGAGATCCTGTGTAGTAAAACCACATGGTTCAAACCCCAAAGGTCAGAAGTGACAACAAAAGCTCTGGGCTTTGCCAAGTCAGCAGCTCTCAGTTGTTCCTGTGCTGGAGCGATGGGAGAGGACTGTGCATCAATCTGTTGTAAAAATTCCCTGTAGAATTTGAGAGAGTGTCACAAGGGGCAGGAGAACATGATGCCTGTTCTTTATAGACACACTTTTTGTGGTTTTGTTAGATTTTAGAACATTTTTAAAGCATTAGCACAAGCCACTTGTTGAGATGATACATACATAAAGTCCAGTTGTGTTATCAGTGAGGAAATGTGTAGTCACCTTGTTGTGCCCACTGTAGCCAAGAGGAAATCACACTGAGGACCAGGACAAAGCAAGGGGACTACAGGGCTTGGTTGTGAGTGGTGATCTGGGTAGGAATCTCCTCTGTTCATGGTAATTCCATTTACCAGCTGGATAATTTCTGCCAGCAGCTCTGTTTTAGCTCCTAAACATGGATCAGACAATTGCTTTTAATCCCTTTGCATGTTGGAAGTGCAAGCAGAGATCATGCTTCAGTGGCTGAGATGGAAATAGTGTCCAAGGAAGCAAACTTACTGTTACTGAAGCCTTGGCCTGTCAGGAGTCTGAGTGGTGGCCTCTCTGCTTACACCACCTTCCCAGCACACTGACTTTTGGTTTGGTTTGTGTGGAATGCTGTGTCTGATTTGCCACTCCATTTTTAGCACAGCTCTTTAAAGGAGAAACTTCAGTAATGGTTCACACAACAAGGCATTGGGTTCACACAGCTGCAAACCTGACCATGGCATTGACACTCTTACAAATATGGAACTTGTATTGGCAGCCACATGCTTTGGTGGAGTGTGAGGACACTTCCTGGATGGCTGTTTCCAGGGACAGGCACAGTATCAGGCAAGGTGAGAGTGTGCCTTGGTAGCTGATTCCCCCACTTGGTGATTCAGGTAAACTCTCACTTTTCTCTAGTTTCAAACAGAATTTTGGGCTGTCTGACATGCTGAGGTGCAGCCTCAGTCTTCTGAGAAGAGGTGCATTTCATGCTCCTCTTGTCTGAGGGTGGTGGGATTTTGCCTGGAGAAAATACTTTGCATAGAAATGGAGTTATTTATGAGAAGCTGTGATCGTACAAAATTACACTGAGTCTTGAATCTCCTCCAGACAGAAGAGAAATTTGTTAGTGCAGAGTGCATGAACTCATCAAAGCAGTTCAAATCAGAGGGTCTGCCTTCCAGTCTGTGTGTGCAGCAGCACTTTGTGAAATCTCAGTCTCTTAAATATGCACAGTCCTCCCACACATGGAGCTTCCAGCTTTTGATTGGGAGGCTGCTGCAGCAGGAGCATTGCTTGGGTAGAAACAGCCCTTGGCTATGCCTTTCCCTGGAAAAGCTGAAGATGCACATGCAGATCACAGATGTGGGATCCCAGGCTGCTTTGTGTTGGAAGGGACTTGAGAAATCATCCAGTTCCACCCCTGCCATGGCAGGGACACCTTCCACAATCCCAGGTTGCTCCAAGCCCTGTCCAACCTGGCCCTGGACACTTCAGAAATCCAGGGGCACCCTGTGCCAGGGCCTCCCCACCCTCACAGGGACAGTTTCTTCCTAGTATTCAAACTAAACCTGCCTTCCTTCAGCTGAAGGCCATTCCACCTTCTCCTGTCACTACATGCCCATGAATGGCAGTCTGGATACAGTGAAACCCAAAACTTTCAATCCAATGTTTTTCTTTGTCTTTTCTTTTATTGGGAAGAATTCAACATGAAAAATCTCAGTCTTTTGGTACTATGACTAAAAGAATAGTGGTGGCATGACAATGAAACTTGGAAAATGCACTTCTTCCCTTGTTTGGAGAAGATGGTGAGATCTAAACCAACCTAATTTCATTGGATTAAATCACATTTTGCTAAGACAAGGGGTTGCACATCGCAGAACTTACTGTAATAGAAGAGAATTAAAAAAATTCATTTCCCCAACAAGTCAGCACAGGTGTGGTGTGGCAGAAACCACCTTCTCCCCCTCCCAGGGTTTCTGCAGCCCTTTGCTTCAAGTTGGCTTGATAGGAAGTTTTTTAAAAGAAATGCTGCTGTTTCGTGCTCTCCAACCAATGAGTTTGCTACACCTCTGAAAATCAGGCTGCTTATGTAAGGGCCTGAATAAGGCTGTGCTATGCCAGTTTGAAAATAATTCCATAACTTTTATATGCCTTCTCTCCCCATGAAGCACATACAGGGGCATGTAAAGTGGCAGGATGCTGTGCCTAAAGGCTTTTTTTATTTGAAACATCTCAGTGTTGAAGAAGGCAATTTGATCTGGGAAAACAGTCCTGATATCCCTGAGTTTGGGGCTTTGTTGTTGGCTGAGCTGTGTAGTGAAAAGCTGTTCATTCCCTGTTAAACCTCCACAATCAAACATTCCAGAGGCAGAAAACTGTAAAAATGTAAAAGCAAAACCTTACATTGTAGTAGTGTACTCTTGGGAGTCACACAACAGCAGAGTTATTTTATCCTCCAAGTCTGATTTAATCCTTAATGCACTTCCCAAGGCTTAAATTTGAGATAGTTTGGGACAATGTTAGCTCAAACTGTAGCCTTTACATTTGTGGTTTTTTGCAGGACACCTGGCTGATGTTTTATTTGCATTGCTTAATATTCAGTGTTTAGACTATTAAGCAGATTTTGGATATTAGAAAAAAGCAGATTTCTCTGTAGGAGCAGTGGTCACATTTTGCTCTTGTTTAAACACTTGTCACTCCCTGACTTCAGGTAATGAGCAGAGGCTGTGCCCAGGAACACTAAGTTGGGCTGGGCCTGGTGTTTTTCTGAAATTCTGTTCAGGTCTGAAGCGTTTTCTTATCAAGAACAAAATTTGTGATAACGTAACAACTGCTACTAGTAGTAATTGTACTATGAGGTCACACTGCAGCTTCCCACACTGGTGAATTGGTCATTGTAATGCTGCTCCTGGCAGGTCAGGAATAACCATCTCTCCAGCTTCCCATAGGAGTCTGATTGAGCTCCTGTACTGCTTTGGGCTGTGCTGCAACCTCTGCCTCACTTGCTGTTTTGCTTTCTTTAAAAGAACAAAGTTTACTACCTAAATAAAGCTTTTATGCCAACCCCATGTGATCAGGCAGGATACAGGAAGGTAATCCAGGTTCCTGGCTGTTCCTGTTTGCTGCTGGAGAGGGGCTGGAGCCCAGGGTAGGAGCTTTTCATCCTGCAGGCTGAAGGACTTATCTCTCCTCTCTGCAGTGACCTCATCCTGAGCAGTTATGGCACTGAGCTGTTCCCTTGCCATTGGCTGTGTCCTACCTGGCCACCTCTTTCTCCCTTCCAATGGCTGTTTGCAGAGCCTGGGAATTTGCACCCACTATAACTGATCTGACTTTTTTTTTTTTTTAAACGAAGTACTTTCTGTTAAGGCCATTATTTTTACCCCACTCTCAGCTTCATATGGAATGTAAAACTGGACTTTGTTCCATGTTGCAGGCTGAATTCACTTGATTACTTGTGGCCCAGTGTTAGAGCCTCTTGTTTCAGAAGGGACTATCCCAAAACTGTTTTTGCAGTGTGCAGCATGACCCCCAGCCATCAGCCTGGCTCTGGGAGAAGGTGGCACCATCATGTGCTGTGGAAAAATGACCTCTCAGTGGAGCATGGTGTGAGAGATGGTGGCACTTCTTAAAAGGGATCCCAGCTCTTGTTTTATGTGCACCCCCCCCAGAAGCTCATGAAGGGGAGAAGTGGAGAGGAAGAGAGAGAGTGATGGGAGATCAGCAAGGAGGCTCTGCTGTTCTTTGAAACTCACAAAGTTTTAACTTGCTTAGGAGGGTGACGTGGATGTGGTCAGAGAATTGAAGATATCTTGCCACAATGGACATGGAAGGTCAGTCAAAGGTCCAGGATGGTCATAACTAGGTGGGGGCTCTGAGGGAGCAGCCACAAACCATCCCTTGGTGGAATCAGGGGACCTGTATCACGGGTTTTATTTCTCTAACACCTTGTCTCAAGGGTTTGCTGGGGGATCCCCAGTTTGTGGGCTGTGCCAGGCCCAGGAACAGTGGTGGGACTCACACCACAGCTGAGCTGGGGCCAGCCTCAGTCTGGTAATGCTATGGGAACTCTGCAGAGAATCTTTCATGATTTTGACCTTTAGGCTCTTGTTTGAAATTATGGTGCTTGTTTACAGGGCAATTCCTGCAGTAGGTTACCGAGACTATTGCCTGAGCCGAGTTTCTGTTGGAACCATTTATTTGTTTCTTTTAGGGCAGTAATTATTTACCAAGTATCAGGGGCTGTCTGGAAAGTCTAGTTAATTATCAGCTCACCTCAGTGAAACCGCACGTCGTGAAAAATACTTAAATAAAAAAGTGAAAGTTGTTCTTTTCCCCCTTGTTTCAGGTACTGGGCCCACGTGTCACATGTGAGTCGCGTCCCACAGATGCTCTGAGCACCCCCTCGGGCCGTCTCCTTGATGCACCCTCACGGCATCATGGCCAGCACTCAGGAGCGCCTGAGCCTGTCTTCCTCTCCCAGCTCCATGGGCAAAGCGTTCTGCGAGGACAGAGACGTGGGGAGGTTCCCCGAGGAGGCGGCCGGGAGCCGCCCGTGCCCTGAGGCGCTGGAGGAGGCTCGGGAGCGGGGCTCGCTGCCCGCCGAGCTGCTGGAGGGCGTGGGCAGCCCGGGCACGGCGGCCGTGCTCAGCAGCGTCAGCGAGGACGCCCGCGACCACTTCGAGAACAGCGTGCTGCAGCTGCGGGAGCAGGACGAGCCCGAGCCCCCGCAGGGCACCCGCAGCCCGGGGGACGGGGACACCAACGGGGCCGCCGACGATGTGAAGGTGCAGTTCAACCGCACGGGCAGCGGCAGCGGCGGCTTCCTCGAGGGGCTCTTCGGGTGCCTGCGGCCCGTGTGGAACATCATCGGCAAGGCCTATTCCACGGACTACAAACTGCAGCAGCAAGGTAAGGGGGTTAACCTGCTCTGCTTCGGGCTGAGGTGAGACAGGTGACTCAGGGCTCTTCCCCAGCTCTGCCTGTGGCTGATTTTGTCTTGTCCAGCCCTGTTGTGGCTTTCCAGGGATAAATCCTGCCCTACAGAGCCAACAGCCACCATGTGTGGCAAAGGCAGCTTGTGAGGGAGCCAAAACCGACTGCCTGTTCAGCCCCTTGGACCACTGTGATAGGCCTGAATCTGAACTGAGCCTGGGGATCAGAAGGAATCGTGTTCAGGTACTTGGTACCATCCCTGTGTTCATTTCTGGAGGTTTTTCACGCCAGATGGAAAACACTTCTACTTCAGAACCTCCAGTTGAAGGCTGTCCCCATTTGACCACCAAATAGCAGGAGTATTGCTTCTCTTTTAAAAAGACTTTTATTTCTTTGTATTCAGGAGTAATTTTCCTCTTTAAAATATCATTTAGTACTTGTCTTTCCAGAAATATGTTCTTTAATATTTATACCTTTTCCATTTGGATGTGTAAGCATAAGTGTGTAAGTGTGTGTGAGTATAAATACATATAAAGTCCGTAGCTTTGGAATCAGTGATGTCCCAGTTTACTGCATATATATCTATATATCTTTATATGTATCTTTAGGGGGTACTGAAAGCTAAAGAGCAGAGTCTGCTCTGCTGTTGGTGTCTGATTTCTCCCCTAGCACAGGGGGAGGGAGGTGGCAGATGGGAAAAGAACAAGCTGTCATTAGAATTAAGGAGCTGAAATGGTTGAGGCTTCTGGAAAATGGGAACAGCCTGGCCACTGCAGTACCATGGGGCAAAGTATCCTCTGAGCATCACGCAGCAGTAATCAAATGGCTTTTTGGCACTGATGAATTATAAGATACAAGGTCAGAAACCTGTCTGAGTGGTTCAAATCTAAACCCCAGAGGGATGGGGAACAGCTCCTAATATGAGGGAACAGAGCTGTTAGATAAATGTTGGATGATTTTGCCTTGAAATCAGCTTCCTAGAGTCAGTCATTTCCATTTCATAAGCGAGCAAGAAATTCATTTCTGCATTCCAGGTGCCTCCTGAGCAGCAGCCCTGTGTGTAAGGGTTTGCTTGGTTTGAAATTCTCTGGCACAGTTGGTTCTGTTTTGTTTGCATGTTGTAAATTTGGTGTGTCACATGTGGTTCAGGCTATAAATAAAAACAGTGTCAGGAAGTTCCCTGGGGGATTAAGGCTGCTGGGGTGGTTGCACAAAGGGTGAGCAGTTTTGGAAGGGGCTGTCTGGGTGGGGAGTCTCCCTTGGGAAGGGAAGGGAGGAAAGGAGGTTCTGAGCATGGCATTCAGAGCAGGCATTGGGCAGTGTCTGTGTGACAATGCTTTGGGGTGGATGCTCAGTGTTTGTAAGTGAAGCTAAACATTTCTGAGGAAAGGCCACAGATGCAGAGTGGCAGTGGCCACTGCTAGCAATTCTCTGTGTGTGCCACACCTGTCCCCACTGCTGGCTCTGAGCCATCCCATCCCAGTGTGTCCCTGTTGCCTGGGAGTGGTGGGACACAGAGATCCCATTTCCCATATAACTGAGCCAGCAGATGCACTGGGGACCACAGTGCAATCTGTGCTTTGGTGGCCCACAGGGGACACTTGCTTTTGTTTGGAAGTCACCAAACTAAGAGGTTGAAGCACTAACGAATGAAAGGGAGCAGCTGAGAGCAGTGCTGGGGCTGGAGGGTGCACACAGAGCTCCTTCCTGTGCACAGGGTGCCTTGCTGTTCTCTGTGTTGGGAGCATGTTCAGGGCCACACATCCAGGGACACTCTGCTGTTTGCTGCTGGCATCAGGCCCTTCTACAAGTGCAGATTTGAACTGGCTGCAGATGTGGTAAGGCTGAGGATTAATTGGGATCAGCTATACATAACCTGTGTGGTTGAGCTGCATTTTCAGTGTCTTCACTGTTAGAAAGGGGAATGAAAAGACTATTAAAAAAATTATTATATTTTTCTTCTGGAGCTGCTCAGTTGTCTGGCTCTGATGACATCTGTTACCCTGATGGCAGTACTACACTTCAGTTACCCAAGGATAAACCTTTTCAAACTGCTTCTGTGTTGAAACTTGAGGATTTTGTGAGAATATTCATGTTCTCTTTTCCAGATGATCTCATTCTTGCTTCTTGCCACCAGAAAATCATCTTTGTGTGCATTTCATCAGCTACATACAAGCCAGCAGTTCAGTAACTGATGTATGTGATTATTTTTATTTTTGCTGTCTTTTAGCAAGAGCACAGAGGATGCATGGATTTTGTTTGTGCAAGTGCTGTGTGGCTGAGGAAACGTCTGGGGCTCTTTCAGCAGCAGGGAGAGGATTGTGGTGGCTTTTCATTTCCCTGGAAGCTGCTTTACAGCTTTGGGCTGATGCCATGGATCTGTACAGATGATTTTTTCCCCCCCTTCTTTATCAGACAACTACTTAAAGCCTCATCCATCCTAATCCTTTGTGTTGGGCTGAATCAACAACAGGAGTATGAGCCCAGTTTGGATCTGCAGCCGTGTGGACTTCCAGTACTTAAAGGGCTTGTAAAAAAAAGAGGGAGAGCAACTCTTTTTTTGTGAGGAGGTAGTGATAGGGCAAGGGAGAATGGTTTTAAACTAATGGAAGAGAGACTAAGATTAGATTAGGGAGAAAACCTTCCCTATGAGGATGGTGGGGCCCTGGCACAGGGTCCCCAGAGCAGCTGTGGCCGCCTCATCCCTGGAAGTGTCCAAGGCCAGGTTGGACAGGGCTTGGAGCAATCTGGACTAATGGAAGTTATCACTGCCTATGGAAGGGGATGGGCTTTAAGATCCCTTCCAACCCAAACCATTTTATGTTGCCTGCAGGTGCCTTTTGGTACTTTTTGCTCTCTGCTATCCCTGCCCACATGCCCATTCTTTGGGACATGATAGTAGTGCTGTGGGTGCAAGTAGTAAAAGACAAATAGATTTCATGTCCTTGAGCCCATATTGCCTGTGGGAAGCTTTGGCTTGTGGCTTGGTGAAAGAGGGTAAAGATAAGAACAGCTTTTACATGATTCTGCATTATCTTCTTGTTGAAATTACTGCTTGAGTGTCCTTCCTGACACTCAATGGTCAACAAATGGTCGACAAGAGGGGTGTGCCTGTCCTTCCCTGCAGGACATGGGCTGGGCAGAGTGTTGGTCAGCTGGGAGCAGCCACAGGCTCTGTGTTGCTTGATCAAATGATGCCAGTTGCTGCTTGGTGAGGACTCATTCCTGTAGGGAATGTTTACCCTGATTTCTAAAGGCTGTTGGTGAGCGCTTTCAGGGAGACACACTCAGCTCTTTGATTTGCATCTACCAGTTATTTAATTGGGATTGTGGGGACTCCAACACTTTAAAGCAAGACTTGTTTGTGTTTCCTAGAGACTCATTAGACTTCCCAGCCATTTCCTCTGGCTTAAGAAGCTGACTCCAGGAGCTGCTTTCACCTTCCTTTCAGGGGTTGTGTGTTTACCATCATTGGGGGAGTTTTTGTGTGTACCTGGAGAGCAAGGTGCCTGTCAGAGGGTGTTATGTTGAGGGGATCAGTGTAAACCAGAGATGCTTCTTGTCACAGTGCCAGTGCTGGAGAGCAGCCAGTGCTGGGAAAAACTTCCCCCAAGTAGATTGGTTCAATGGCTCAGGCTGCTCCTGCGTTTCTCCCCCATGGGAAATAGATTCTCATCATTCTACTCAAATGGTTCTTAATCACCTCAGAAACGCAAGTTCTTGCGCAATTCCTGCTGCTATTACATTTTAATTTATTTAGGGGAAGTATTCCACTGGTTTCTTAAGGCCCAGAAGAGCCTGACTGCTGCACTGTATGTTACCTATGGTTTGGCTCTTTGTTCTTGTTGCTGTTCCCAAAGGTGTGGGATATTTCACTGTCACTACACTGAAACCTCTTTCCTGAATGGTGCCCCTGACAATCAGGATGCAAATGGGATATGGGAGAGCATCTGTGTTCTGAAATAAACACGAGAGGACTTTGTAGAAAGAGCCACATGAACTTTCGCTTACTTTGTTTACAGCCTCTCCTCAGCCTTTGCCATTGCAGGGGGAATATTAGAGGAAGGTAATATTACCTGTTAGGGAATATTAAGAGCAAGCTAGGGTTCCAAGGTGATACAGTTATCCATTACTGCTCAGAGGCTGTAGATGCTTCATGGAAATGAATGTCAGGGTTCTGTGTCCTGTACAGGAAAGACAGACTTCCCACAGGTAAGGATGGAAAGAGACTTTGGACAATGGGGAATGGCTTCCCATTGCCAGAGGGCAGAGATAGGATACTGGGGAGAAATTCCTCCTTGGGAAAGAGGTGAGGCCCTAGCACAGGGAGAAACTGTGGCTGCCCCTGGATCCCTGGAAGTGTCCAAGGCCAGGTTGGATGGGGCTTGGAACAACGTGGGATAGTGGAAGGTTCCCCTGCCCATGGCAGGGGGTGACACTGGATGGACTTTTACATCCCTTCCACCCCAGTCCATTCCATGATTCTATGAAAGAAATAGGTATTTCAGCACAACAGAATAGTTTCTGTGCTGCCCATACAAAAATACTGTTCATCAACATGCACAAAAATCACCTCTACTTGCCACCTCCCTTCAGAAGTGATGCATTTGTGAATTAAATAGAAATACAGATCTTCTTGGTTTAATTATGAATGAATGAATGAATTTTATTAATTTTCTATTTATTTTCTTTATTTAAAATCTTTTCATGTTTAAATGGCCAAAGACTTAAATGCCAATTTATGTTCAGAGCTGCAAGCAGATCCATGCCTATGGAAAATAGCCTTGTGTCTGGGAAGGAACATGTGCTGGGGGTTGAACTCTGCCCTGCCAAGGCAGAGGGAGTTTCTGCTGTGGATGAGCAGTGGTTTTGTTTTTAGTTCAGTGAGCAGGAGGAGCACTGGGGGCTGGCTCTGGGGGAGAGCTGCTTTCACATGGCTGTGCCTGGGGAGTGCTCGCTCAGCAGGAGACAGCAGCCACTGCCTGCCTGTCACAGGAGAGATCCCAGGTAAAGCTCTGAGCTGGGATCAGCCCACAGACAGTCGGGATATACAAGGTTCCCTTCAGTGATAACAGTATCTAGAATGGACACTTTGGCATAATCCCAGCTGCACCCCTGGTAACATCCCAAAGGCTCAGAGTTTGCATGAGATGACCTTTGTAGTCATCTGAAACAGAGATCTGTGCAGGTGTGACTTCCTTTTGTTTCAGAAATCAGTGGGTTACTTGTTGGGTTTGCTGCTAAATAATTTATTCTCCAAATTTAGATATTTATTGAATTACAGTAAATAAACAATTGCCTGTCTTTTATCCTGCTGTTTGTGAGACCTAAGATAATTTCAAGGTGACTGACAGGGAAGAGGGCTTTCTGTTCTGGTGGATGCAGCTCTCTTGAAGCAGTTTATACAGTGCCTGTGGGCCACTCCAGCATTATCCCTATAAATGTATGTGGGTACTGAAGAGGAGGAGTTGCTTAAGGTTGTTTGGCCTGTTTGACATTGATAAACACAATGTTGGTGTGGGAAGGACCTATTTCTGTGCCTGCTGCTGGTGGTTGATGTGCTTTGTGTTGGCTATCTTGGTGGTTGCTGCTCTGTGTTTTACAGCCTGCCACCTCTGACTTTTATTTCATATTTTTGTTTATTTCAGGGAGTGAAAAAGACCCTCAATATTTTTTTATATCACTTGCGAATGTTAAATGTTTCTTCTAATCTATGCTTTTCAATGGAGTTGTGCACTTTGTTCAGTGTTGGGGTAGAGGATCTCCCAGAATTCCCAATCCAGGGTCCCTGGTATGGCAAATTGCTGCTTGCCAAGCTGGAATGGCTCCCACAAGTGATTAGCAGGGTGGTGAAAAAGCAGCTGGAAGGATGGGAATGAGCAGGCTGGAGGTGGCTGGGGGGGCTGAAAGGGTTGTTGGGGTTGAGCACAAGTTTGCATTGCCTCAGCTGTGCAAGGCACAGGTGTGTGCCTCACCTGCTCCCTCCAGAAGAGCCCACCCTGTGGTGCGGGAGGTGGCAGGTGCTGGTGTGCCCTGACACTTCTCATGGCCTTGACCTTTTCCTTTGTCCGGTTTCTGCCTGTGCCCAGACACGTGGGAGGTGCCGTTCGAGGAGATCTCGGAGCTGCAGTGGCTGGGCAGTGGGGCACAGGGAGCTGTGTTCCTGGGCAAGTTCCGGGCCGAGGAGGTGGCCATCAAGAAAGTGAGGGACCAGAACGAGACGGACATCAAGCACCTGCGGAAGCTCAAGCATCCCAACATTATCGCCTTCAAGTAGGTTGTAACCCCTGCCAGCTTTGTCCAGGCAAGAGCCGTTCCCTCCAGTTCTCTGGGAGGGGTTTTACAATCCAGGAGCTAAGCTGTGTCTGGGACAAAGTGGTGATCACCCTTCCTGTCCAGTTGTCTGTCTGCTGCTCCTCACTGTGGTTCTCTTTGACAGGGGAGTTTGCACCCAGGCCCCCTGCTACTGCATCATCATGGAGTACTGTGCCCATGGGCAGCTCTACGAGGTCCTGCGCGCCGGCAGGAAGGTCACCCCACGGCTGCTGGTGGACTGGTCCACAGGCATTGCCAGTGGCATGAACTACCTGCACCTCCACAAAATCATCCATCGAGACCTCAAGTCACCAAAGTGAGTGTCTCTCAGCTGCTTAAACATCCCTTAGTTTGGGTTCCTCAAGTCACCACAGTTAAACATCCCCCAGCTGTGGTTCTTCAGGTCATCAAAGTGAGTCTCAGATGCTTAAACATCCCCCAGTTGGGGCTATTTTTTCCTTTTCTTGAGAAGTAGTTTAAAGTTTGGTCAAAAGGCTCTACTATTTTTTTCTTCCATGTTGACTCAAAACTAATGAGAGAGAAACTATTGCAGCTTGTTGGCACTTAACAAGAGTGGAAGTTTTACTGGTATTTTCCATGATAAACGGCAGTCAGGAAATATTTAATGATTTGACAGTATCTGGTCTTTTTGGAAAGTGGGATATTCTGTTGCCTCCTGCCTTTTAAAATTTTCCTTCTTATTCTCCTGTTATTACCCTGGTTTTCTGGAATGTGTCTTCCTCATTTCTCTGTTGCTTTCTGCCTAAAGTGTTCTGGCTTCTTTATATTCTTATTTCCTAGATGTTTATTACTTCTTAAGTCTGTGACAGTGCATTAAGATAATGCTTTTAGATGATTTACAGCACAGTTTAAGGTACAGCTTTGCCTCTGGATCCTCAGTTACTTGTTAATTTGCAGTTTTATTGAGATTGATTTTTGGCTTGTAGCATTAAGAAATGCATTTAAGGCACAAAACACAACCACTCAAAAGAGAGTGAGAGCTTTTATTGTGGAAAACACACAATCTTTTCTTTTGTACTGCACTTGTCAGTAGTGTGGCCTCATCATCAAAGGTTGTGTTGATTAAGAAGGGATTACTCCAGTGGCTGTTGTGGTGCAAGAAAAATCACAAAATGCTGACTTCCTTCTTTTCCCTTCTCCAGTGTTCTGGTTACACACACAGATGCAGTGAAGATTTCAGATTTTGGTACATCCAAAGAGCTCAGTGATAAAAGTACCAAGATGTCCTTTGCGGGGACGGTGGCGTGGATGGCGCCGGAGGTGATACGGAACGAGCCTGTCTCGGAGAAGGTGGACATCTGGTGAGTTCATGGTCAAGTACCTTCCCCTTCTCTGCAGTGCCTTGCTTTCCCAGCACTTCCCATGTCCTCTTCTCGTGCTGTGCCTGAGCATGGTTTGCTCTGTGGTGGGCTGTCACTGTCATGTCAGGGACGGCTGAATGAAGTGACACAGACTCCAATCTTTCTTGGAGGGCATAAAGCAAGGTTTATTAGAAAGCACTCTTTTTTATAGACTGTATTGAAGCAGTTGGACATGATTGGTCCTTTAATTAACACCACTCACTGTCATTGGCTAATTAGTTACGACACCCCTCAGTAAACATCTTGCATTCAACAACAGATGCAAAAGATTGTAATTCTTTTAGACTAGTGCCTGGAAAAGTTAATAACTTTCTCACAGGCCTTGCTACTGTCATGATGCTTGGAAATTTCTCTCTCACAGGCCTGTCAGCATCCACAGGGGGCTGTTCCTTTCTCCTTCTGCCTGGTGCCCTGAGCTTTTGGTGGGGTCTGATGGAAAGGGAGATGACACAGCTGTGCTGGCTGGGTGCTGACCTGCAGGTTCCAGCTAAGGCTCAGCGCAGTCCGTGTCTTGCAGGAAGCAAATGCAGAAATTCTTTCCTGTGTTGTTATCCAGCCCAGAGCTTTCTCCCAGTGCTGTGCTCAGGGGCCCCTCAGCAGCCTCCACAGCCAGGGTGTTTTTTTCCATTGCTTCTGCCCCTCTTCAGGGCCACACTGGAGCTGTGGGGAGGCCCCTACTCTGCTCCCCACCCCCTTATGCTTCTTTGCACACCAGGCTGGTTGTTGTATGGGCAGCCCCAGGATTACAGTCCAGTGAATCCAATCCCAGATCCAAGAGGGAGAAAAGCAGTAAAGGTTTGTAAGAATTTTGGAACCTATTTCCATCAATGTGGAACATGCTCTGTGTTCAAAGGAACACAAATAATGGTTCAGTCTCTGTGCTATTAGAAATGCTTGAGAGGGCTTGGCCTTGGAGTTCCTTTGGGAAGCCTCTCCACAGGTTTCAGAGCCCTCAAGGGAGCTGCATCTCTGTTTCTGCCTCATTATTTCTGCATATTCAATGTCAGCAGCCAGGACAAATGCCCTTCTCCCTGCTTTACAAGCCAGGAGGGATTTTGCTTCCTATGGTTTTCCATCTTCAGATGCTGTGCCTTCCCTGGCAAGGCAGGGAGCTGCTGGACAGAGCTGTGGGTGGTCCAGGGTGCAGTGGAGTCAGGAGCTGCTGCTGGAGTTCTACCTTGGGCCTGGGCTTGACTGGGAGGGCAAGATTTCCTGCAGGGAATGGGGTGTACCTGTGGTGTGCAGCTGCTCCTGTGCCCAGGGTGTCCTGTGTGTTTATTTTGGATGTCCAGGTTGCAGCACAGCTGGCTCCTCTGGGAGAACACTTGGGTTGTTCTGGAAAGAGAACACACCCAGCATTTGTCTGCTGAACCCCTCCCTTTGAATCACAGGATTGTGAGGACAGGCAGTGCTGGATTTCCACCTTTGGTTTTCTGTCCTTTGGAGTGCTTTATGTTCAGGATATTTCACAGAACATCCTGTCCAGTAAAACCTTTGCTCCTTCCCTCAGTGACTTGGAGATGCTGCCCTTTGGTGCCAGTACCTCTGGAGTTCACAACAGTGGTGATTGCTCAGACTCTCCCTTGCTATCCATTCCTCCCTCAAGATGAATAAAAATGGTGTTCATGAATGCTGCCAACAAATGAGACCAGTGCCTGAGCTGCTTGTATGTCTGCCCTCTCTCATCTCTAACAGCATGCAGAAAAATAAATCTATAATCGTACCAGGAGTCTTGGAAATCCTTTGTCAGCTCTTAGTCATAACAAATATGAAACCAGATGAGCTTTCCCTGGTAGTTTGTCCAACCTCCTGTATCCCTGCTTTCCTGCAGCCCACAAAAAAAGGATTTTGAGGCAAGAAATATTCACATTCAGCTTGTTTGTTGCTTTTTTTGACATATGATTTGAAGCCAATGGGCTCTGAAAGTACAGTGTTTTTCACATGAAGTTGTTTCCTGACTGATGGTGGTTCAGACCTGGTAGTTTGTCCCTTAGAAGTTCTTCTGTACTTAATAAAAGCACTGGATATTGATACAAGCCAGAAGCACCCTTCTCACCTTTCACCTGCCTGTAGTCTGCAGCTTGGCTGGGTTGGTGTCCCACAGAGGAATGGGATGTGGTGGCACATCTGGCTTGGAAATGGAGATGGTTGTGCCTCAGCTGTATCACAGCCCAGCTGTTGATGTGCAGTAACAGTGGTGGTGGTTCT
>VWYE01009624.1:0-18652 GCA_013398995.1 Alaudala cheleensis | reverse complement strand
AGGCAGTTTGTGTGCAGGGAATTGTGATTTTTTTTTCCCTCCTGCCACTCCAAATCCTCATTTTTAGCTCTGTTTAGAGACTGAATAATTTCCCCATATTTATTTCTACCCTGGAATGGCTTCAAACCCCTCCCAAACCTGCTGCAGGTGAGGAGGGTGATGCCAGAGCTGCTGATTTCCCAAAGTGCTGTAACCCAAGCGTTGGGCACTGATAGGGGCCAACAATGGGGCCTTTCATGCTGGGTCCAGGGGCTGAGAATGGGTTTGAGGAGGCTGGAAATGATGAAAGGCTGAGGGGAAGATCAGGGCTGGGCTCTGCCCCACAAGGATAGAGGAAATGGGATTTTTGGGAGGGGTGGAAATAGCATTTTTCATCCACTGCTGGCTGTGGAGCAATTTCCTGAGTAAAAATATTAAATCTATTTCTGTGATTAATAATATGCTGGATTAATTGGTGTTAATGCTTTGTGCTTCCAGGCAGCTTTTCCTGGATTTCACTTCCCATTTGGGATGTGATTCTTTGGGATTTCACTCCTGATTTCCCTCTGGATGGTGACACCACCTCTGCCTCCCCTCTCACTGTGAAATCCAGGCTGGATCCTGAAGGTGAGAGTTCCAAAAAAAATCCGTGGCAATGGCAAATCCCTTTCTGTGTGCAGGTTTGGGGCTCAAACCCCTGCAGGAAGGGGAGGGCCTGAACACCTTCCCCCATGGAATTCCTGGCCACGGGAAGTTTGTGTTTAGTTAAGACCAGCTTTGCACAGAGTCTGGCTTTGCAGAAACCTGGTTTGGTCAGAGCTTAATTTATGATAAAAAGGAAAGAATAAAAACCCCTTCTTTGGCAGTTCACTGGCAATTTCCAGGAGGTTTTTTGGGGTAAAAACCTTCACCCATGGATCAGTTCAGGCTGAGGGAAGGGTTTTTGATTTGCAGGTGCTGCAAACGTGAGCAGAGTTTGATTTTGAAATGCCCCTCCACTTGAGGCCCAGGAAAACAGGACTGGCTCCCAAATCCTGCAAGAATCCATCCAGAAATTCCCCCACTCCTGTAACATCACCCATAAATCATTTTGCAGGAGCAAATTTGCCCCTGCAGGTATTTTGTTTCATGTTCCCCTTCCCCTCCCTCCCCAGTTTGTGCCATCAATCTTTGAGGCAGCGATCCCTTCCCAGCCTTGCAGATTAACAAGATTAATTACTCACTAATGTGTTGGGAAAAACAAGTCAGGGCTCCCAAACACTCCTGGAAAAGGGCTGGCACTGCTGATCCTGGTGAAGTTGATCCCAAAGTTTGGTTTGAGGAGTTTTTTTGCTGCTCTGGGAGTGTCCAAGGCCAGGTTGGACGGGGGTTGGAGGGACCTGGGATGGTGGAAGGTGTGGGGGGATGGGATGAGCTTCAAGGTCCTTTCCAACCCAACCCATTCCATGAATTTGTTGGGCACAGGATGAATTGAATTGTCCCTTGTCACCCTTTAAGGGATTTTCCCTCTGATCCTGTCAGGAAAAGTCTGTGGGTTGTGTGGGAAACCAGGGTAACCCCTTTGGGGGTGTTTGAGACCCTGAGGGTCTTGGGACAGAGCCAAAAGAGCCAAAAATCCCAATTCCTTTGGTTTAACTCCCTGGAAAACAGAGGAAAAGAAGCCCACGGGGGTTTGATTGGGGTGATTTTTGTTGGCTCACAGGGTGAAAAAATAGAATTTTTAGATGTTACTGTACAGATAGAATGGGGCAAAGATGGAGCAATTTGGGGGTGCTTTTTGTCCTTTTCCTGCTTCTCCTTCCCCTCCATCTGTGCAGGGCTGGTGCCTTTTCTTGGTTGGGTTCTGGTGAGATTTCAGTGTCTGACCTGGGTCAGTTATTGGTACTGAGAGGAAAACATTGTTAATGTGATTTAGATGATAAAAGTTCAGGTGCCATTGCAGGAGGGGCAGATTCTGCTTTTCTGGGAACATCACCCTGGGCTGAGAGAACTTTTAGAGATAAGAAAAGAATAAACAACTCTGCAAAACAACTGCACAGCTCTGCTTGGAGCCCCATCATCAACTCTCAGGGTGCAAAAACACCCAAAAACCTGAGAGAGGTTGAAGAGCTCCTGCCCTGGGACCTCTCTCTGATGTTGGGAGGTTTGAGCTCTGCTCTCTCTCCTTCCTCCCTCTGATGTTTTCCCTTCTCTGCTGGTGAAGCCCCTTCCTCTCCCTCTGTCTCTCTTCCCTGCCCTGTCCTCAATCCATGGGATTTAGGGGAAGCAGGACAGGGAGGTGGAACACAGGGAGAGGCAGGAGGAAGGATGTGAGGCCAAAGGGATTTGGGGCAGATCAGGATCACCAGAGCTTCCCTCCCTTTGCAGTGGATCTGTTCCAGTGGCCAGCTGGGCTGAACTGGGCTGAATCCCAGTCCAAAACCATGGAATGCTTTGGGTTGGAAGGGACCTTAAAATTCATCCCATCCCATGCCCAGGGACACTTCCCACCATCCCAGGGTGATCCAAGCTCCATCCAACCTGGCCTGGGACACTCCCAGGGATCCAGGGGACCTGGGGAGCTTCATCCCATTCCCATTCCTGATCAAATTCCTTGGCTCTCCCATTCCTGAGCCACAGCTGCTGCTGCTTGAGCATTAATTTGCATTTACAATCCTTGAACAGGGAATTTTTTGGTTTTTTTTTCAGAATTTTTCCTCTGTTTTCCATGGAACAAAGTCATCTCGGTGATAAAGATTTTTTTCTGGGATGAAAACAGTCTGGGGAAAACGAGTTTCCACTGCGCTATTTTAGGAACAGAATCATTCAAGTGGCAGCTAATGAGCTTGAAAATGTGCCAAGAAAAAAGAGAACGATCAGCAGGAAAAAGTGCGAGAAGGGTTTGACTCCCACAGGTTTCCACTTCCAAGGAAGGAATAAATCATATCCACCCCTGGAGATTTGCAGTGAAGATTTGGGGGGAAAAAAAAAAATGAAATCAGAAATTTAATACTCCGGGAAGAACCGCAAAAAAAAAAAAAAAAATTTAGAATTTTTTCTTTAAGGTATCTGTGCATTCCAAGGGGGGAAAAAAATGGGGAAAGCAGCAGTTGTGCAAATCCTCTGCAGGGGGAGGGCTGGATTTGGGTGGATCGTGCGGCTGGGAGGGTTCTGTGTTGCCCAGTTACTATCGGGGAGCGTTTGTGGCAGATCTCAGCTCGCATTCCTGCTGCTCCCGGCCCAGGGCTTCCATCCCTGCCCTGATGGAATCCTCCAGCTCCCTGCCCGGGGACAGAGAGAAGGAATCGGGTTTATCCTGGGTTAGAAATCCTGGTTTATAACGGAGTTTAAATCCAAGTGTTGCCCGCTCACCCGGGGGGTGAGAGGATTCCTCTGGAGCAGCTGTGATGCCACAATTCTCATCTGAAATTCCCTCGAAATTTCTATTAATTTAGGGAATTAAAAAAGTGAAGTTGTTGTTATAAATATAGTTTATATATTATGTAATATTATATATATACAGGAGATGGAGGGACAGGACATGAGGAATGGTTTCCCCTGCCAGAGGGAATGGATGGATGGGATTTTGGGCAGGAATTCCTGGCTGGGCTGGAATTCCCAGAGCAGCTGTGGCTGCCCCTGGATCCCTGGCAGTGCCCAAGGCCAGGCTGGAGCAGCCTGGGGCAGTGAGAGGTGTCCCATGGCAGGGGTGGGATGGAATGGGATGAGCTTCCAGATCCCTTGCATCACTTAAATCATGGAATCTCTCAGGTTGGAAAACCCCTCTGAGGTCAGCGAGTCATTGCCAAGGCCATGTCCCCAAGTGCCACCTCCTCGTGGCTTTGGGATCCCTGCAGGGATGGGGGCTCCTCCCCTCCTGGATCGATTGGCGCTGGATTTGTAGCCCAGAAACTCTCAGCTCATCCCAAAAATATTCCAAAACGATGCTGGAGCAGCAGGGAGAAAGCACAGCTGGGCTTTGAGAGCTCTGAAACAACTGCACCAAATCTGCCCAGGCCATCTTTGCCTCCAAATCCCCAAAGTTTATCTCATCCTCCCTCACAAAGATTCCTTTCCAGCCAGTTTGGGAGCAGCTTGAAGGAAAACTAAGGAAACAAAGGTGGGATCTGGGAGTGGCATCTCTTAATGAGACCCCTGCAGCTCCCTCATTAACTCCCAGCACATGCAGACACCCAAAATCACCCCAGGATTTTCTCCCCCTCTCCCGGGCTGTGCTCAGGGTCTCCCACATTGTCTCCATCTCCTTGGCTCCTTCCCAGAGCAGATTCTTTTGGCTCTCTGCAGCTGATGGGAATCAGCTCGTGGGAAGAACAAAGTGGCTTTTTAAATTTTTTTTCCTCCCAAAGGAAATAATAAATCTGCTGTGGGCTTTCAAAGGCAGCTGANTTCCCAGAGCAGATTCTTTTGGCTCTCTGCAGCTGATGGGAATCAGCTCGTGGGAAGAACAAAGTGGCTTTTTAAATTTTTTTTTTCCCCCAAAGGAAATAATAAATCTGCTGTGGGCTTTCAAAGGCAGCTGACATCATCAGCAAGGGAGGGTTTTTATGTGTTTTGAGGATGTAGGAAGAACACAGATGTCAGTTTGGACATCTGAACTCCAAAGAGGTGCAAAGGATTTCCCGATGGATTTTCCTCTTTTTTTTTTGTTTATTTTCTTCTTTTTTTAAATTAAGCTGAACAAATATAATTGATGGAATTTAATTATAGGGGTCGAATTTCATTAATTAATTAAATTTAATTTATTTTCAAAGAATCCCAGGATGGTTTTGGGGTGGAAGGGAAATTAAAGCTGATCCCATTCCATGGCAGGGACATCTTCCACTCTCCCAGGGTGCTCCAAGCTTTGTCCAGCCTGGCCTGGGACACTTCCAGGGATGGAACATCCACAGCTGAATGAATTTTAGTGCTGGAATACTTCAATTCCAGGAGGAAAACCAGCAAGAAATCCTCAAAAGTTGTCCCAAAGCCCTCGGGAGCTCCCTGGTGTTTACATTTCCCTGCCAATCCGAGAGGAAAAATGGCTGGAGTACAGAGCCATTGGCTTGGATCCCAGTTTTCCCCAGGAATTCCACAAACCCCACCTCTCTCCTTCAGCTCCTGATTAGTTTTCACTCCAGGAATTAAAGTCCTGGTGCTCCTGGCAGAGAATCAGAGGCAAGCAGGGTCCCTTTCATTCCTGCCATTCATCTCTCCCTTCTTGGGCAAAACAAAACAAGATTGTGGGAAAAAAGATTAACCCCTCTTTACACCATTAATTAACTTTTTAATTCTTTATTCCCTGCTTTTTTTCCCCCCCAGCTGCTGCTGATCCAGAAGTGCTCCTTCTGTGGAGCCTTTTCCATCCAGCAAAATAAAACTTCTCCCAGCTGGAGTTTCCACACTCAGTGCCTGCCTCTGGAATTTTCTTCCTGGCAGAGCAGGAAAAACACCCTGGGAGCTGCTGGCTGAAATGTGGCTCTCCTTGGGCACAGGGAAAGTTTAGGAGGAGTTTAGGAACCGTGGGGTGTTGTTCAAACAGACCACACACCTCAGGATCTCCAACCCCATCCCTGAGCATTCCCACATTCCCACACCTCCTTTGTGGAATTGTTTTTTCTCCACCTTATGTTGCCCCTGTGCCCTTGAAATATTCCTGTTTTTCCCTCTCCAACTTTCCTTCCCCTGCCCATCTTTCTCACCTCACTCTTCCCTGGAATATTTCCTTGTTTATTGGAGGTATTAATTTATTTTTGTTTTAATTGACCTAGGGATGTGTTTTGTTCTATTTGCCAGTTTCTCTCACAGGAATCATGTTTAGGAATTATCATGGAAAATTAATTGATGTGCTGAATTCATTTTATTTTTGAGGTGCTTTGCTGGTGGGGGGATGTTAAACTGGATGGAATTAGAATTCATAATTATCAGATTTATTTTTTTTCCCCCCTTCTGTTCCAATGATTGTTAAACCAGGAAGCCTGGAGTGAAATGAGGGAGACAGGAATTCCCAGTTCATCCTGTTCTTCCTTAAAAGCTGGGATTTAATAACAAGTTTCCAGTTTTACTACTGGGAAAACACTCAAATGCTGGAGATCAGCAACACCACAGATTTTTTAATTCCCTTTTATTCCTTCTGCAGGACTGGAAAATTCAGTTTTTAAGCTGCCCCTGCTGGGGGTTATTAAACGCTGTTAATTATGTCACTAATTGCAGGTGAAGCCCAGGACTGTTGGGGCATGCAGGAACCTCCACCCTGTAAAACACCAGGAGCTTGGGGATTCATCTTGTTGTGGAATCTTCCCCCAGAGGACTTCACTTGGTGGAGTTTTGGTGGTGAGTTTTGAGCTCCACGTGTCCAAAGTCAATATTTTGGTGGTGATTTTGTGTTTTTTAGTTATTTTGGTGTGGATTTTGGGCTCTTTCTTGCTGGCACTGCTGGGTCTTGGTGATGCCCCCCGAGGTCAGCACACAAACTCCTCAGTTCCTGAGGTTTGGAGGAATCAGGGGGACACCTGGAGGGTGAGAATTTGGAAAATCATCCAGGGGGATGCAGCTCTGGGATTTCTGGGATCCCCAGCACGCAGGGCCAGGTCAGATCCATCCTCTTCCCCANGATTTTGGGCTCTTTCTTGCTGGCGCTGCTGGGTCTCGATGATGCCCCCTGAGGTCAGCACACAAACTCCTCAATTCCTCAATTCAAGGGACACCTGGAGGGTGAGAATTTGGAAAATCATCCAGGGGAATGCAGCTCTGGGATTTCTGGGATCCCAGCACACAGGGCCAGGTCAGATCCATCCTCTTCCCCACCAAATCCTTCTCCTCAGGGCTGCTCCAACACCCAGCCCCAGTTCCAGCAGCCCAGAGGTGCTTTATCCTCCAAAAATCTTGGTCTAAATCCAGAAGTTTAAAGAGAATTAATCCCTCTTCAGGGATTAACTGCAATAACCAAACTGTTCTTCCAGAAATTCCAACTGCTGGGTGCCCTTTCCTTCAGCAAAGGTTTAAATGGGATTAAACTGGCAGAAGGCTTTAAAAAAAAAGGAGACAGCAAAATTTCATTTAGTCTGACGTGTTTTATTTGATGCTGATAGTGGAGAGCCATAAATAGTAGTGATGAGTTATATTTAACATCAGAATTACTGATCTGAGGCACAGATAAAGCCCAGCTTTGTGCTAGACCAGACTAAGTCTGGAGAACACAGAGGATGAAATCATTACAGCCCCAGTTTAGCTCTTTTTTTGTGTTTATGGGGAATTTGAGGAATATTTTTCCAGCAGCTGATTGTACTAAAAAAAGAAATAAAATCAGCTTTCATGTCCCTCAGCTCAGCTGAGCATTCACGGGGCAGGAATGAATCAAAGCCAATGAGAGCTGGCCCAGGCGCCGGGGGCTGAGCTGCAGATCCCCCGAGGCACCGCTGGGGCTCATTCCTGCCCCGTTAGGGAGCGTCTGGAGAGCTGTGAAAATTCAAAATCGATTTTTTTTTACAGCCCTCAAAGTCATTCCTGGAGGAGCTGCTGTCCCTCAGCAGCGGGACAAGCCCAGGGGTTGAGCAGGGCTCAAGTTGCCCTCTCTTTCATGCCATATTTTTAATTAATGAGTTAATAATTGCTGTTAATAGCTGGCTTTTGATGCTCCAGGATTTCCCAGTCTGGCTTGGCTTGAGACACCCATTGGGTTTTTTTCTCCACCTTATGTTGCCCCTGTGCCCTTGAAATATTCCTGTTTTTTCCCTCTCCAACTTTCCTTCCCCTGCCAATCTTTCTCACCTCACTCTTCCCTGGAATATTTCCTTGTTTATTTGAGGTATTAATTGAGCACTCATTGGGCTGCTCTGGTTAATGCTGCCCCAAAAACCCCAAATACCCCAAATCAGGGCTCACACTCAGCACGTGCTCTATTTCAGAGAAGAGAGAAATGTCTTTCCCAAAGAATCACCCACCATTTTTTCTTTTTTCTTTTTTTTTCTTTTTAATTTCCAGTGCTTGACACCAATTCCTCCTTTAATCCTCACCCCTGCGTGGGAGTTGCTGCACAGTTTATTCAGTGACTGCTGTGATTTTATGAGTTGTTCTCACACAAAGGTTTGGGAATCCCTCAGTGCCTGCACACACAGGCAGGGAGGAGCTCACTCCCATGAGCTGGAATCAATTGATTCATCTAAACCCCTTCTCAATGAGACATTTTTGACCTCCTAATCTCCCCTGCAGGAGCACAAAGCTTTTTTTGGAGCCTCCCTCCAAAACCTTCAGCCCTTCTAATCCCGATTCTGGCTTGGGATTTCTTGATTTCTGTCAAACTTTTCATCCTCCTGCTGCTGTCTCAGGGCCTGGCTGCTCCTTTGCTCTCTCCACCTTGTTTTGTTGTGGTTGATTCCCTGGGAGGATCCACAGGCAGATTGTTCTGTTCTGTCCATGGGATCAATATGGGAATCATCAGGGTGTGGTATGAAATCCCACGTGTCAGGTGAGGGGTTTTTTTGGGTCTGATGGATGCTTTGAGGTGAGTCAGGAGGGTGTCCACCCTCTGTTAGCAGTTCTCAGGGTCTGTTCCACCCTGCTCATCTCTAAAAGGAGATTTCTTTCCCTTCCCATCTATTTTTGGGATGAGGTCGGTGCCTCCTCCCTCAGGGAATATTTGCTGTGCCTCAGCCACTTCCACAGCTGCCAGCTGATGAAACCCAGGGAGATGCTTCCCTTTCACTGCAAGAGGGGAGATTAAATTGGATTTTAGGAAGGAATTCTTCCCTGTCAGAGGGGTGAGGCCCTGGCACAGGCAGCTGTGGCTGCCCCTGGATCCCCTGGAAGTGCCCAAGGCCAGGTTGGAGCAGCCTGGGACTGTGGAATGTGTCCCTGCCCATGGAATCAGCTGATCTTTAAGGTCCTTCCCATCCCAATCCTGGCTGGGATTCCATGATTCTCTTCAGACAAAGAAAAAGCTGGTGAGGGACAGAGCAATCAAACAATTCAGGAACTCAAAGATTTTGTGAAAAGACACAAAATCCAAGAGGAGAGGCTGTGCCTCAGGAGGAGGGAATTTGGGAAGAACAAGGGCTGGAGCACTGCCAGGAGCAGGGAATGCTGACATTCCCAACCTGCCCAGCAAACACCAGCCCAGCCCTGGGCACTCACATTGAACAGAACACACGATTTCAGNCACGTGTCAGGTGAGGGGTTTTTTTGGGTCTGATGGATGCTTTGAGGTGAGTCAGGAGGGTGTCCACCCTCTGTTAGCAGTTCTCAGGGTCTGTTCCACCCTGCTCATCTCTAAAAGGAGATTTCTTTCCCTTCCCATCTATTTTTGGGATGAGGTCGGTGCCTCCTCCCTCAGGGAATATTTGCTGTGCCTCAGCCACTTCCACAGCTGCCAGCTGATGAAACCCAGGGAGATGCTTCCCTTTCACTGCAAGAGGGGAGATTAAATTGGATTTTAGGAAGGAATTCTTCCCTGTCAGAGGGGAGAGGCCCTGGCACAGGCAGCTGTGGCTGCCCCTGGATCCCCTGGAAGTGCCCAAGGCCAGGTTGGAGCAGCCTGGGACTGTGGAATGTGTCCCTGCCCATGGAGTCAGCTGATCTTTAAGGTCCTTCCCATCCCAATCCTGGCTGGGATTCCATGATTCTCTTCAGACAAAGAAAAAGCTGGTGAGGGACAGAGCAATCAAACAATTCAGGAACTCAAAGATTTTGTGAAAAGACACAAAATCCAAGAGGAGAGGCTGTGCCTCAGGAGGAGGGAATTTGGGAAGAACAAGGGCTGGAGCACTGCCAGGAGCAGGGAATTCTGACATTCCCAACCTGCCCAGCAAACTCCAGCACTCACATTTAACAGAACACACGTTTTCATTGGGGATTTAATCCAGGAAAAGGCCTTGGCAGTGCCCAGGGAGGTTTGGAGAGCCCATCCCTGGAGGTGTCCCAGGAATTGCTGGAGGTGGCACTCAGAGCTCTGGGCTGGGGACAAGGTGGGCACTGGGCACAGCTGGGACTCCATGACCTTGGAGCTCTTTTCCAGCCTCATTTCTGGGGTCCGGAGCACAGAATCCCAAAGGCTTTTCCCAAAGGGAATCTCCATCCAATGCCAGCCCCAGCAGCAGAGGTGTCCCTGCCTAAAGGAGATGCTTCCTTTAACTAAAAGAAGGGAGATGAAATTGGATTTTAGGAAGGAATTCCTCCCTGTGAGAGTAGTGAGGCCCTGGCACAGGGTGCCCAGAGAAGCTGTGGCTGCTCCTGGATCCCTGGAAGTGCCCAAGGCCAATTTGGAGAACCCTGGGACAGTGGAAGGTGTCCCTGCCCATGGCAGGGATTGGATGGGATGAGCTTTAAGTTCTCTTCCAACCCAAACCAGTCTGGATTGTGGAATTCTTACCCCAACCAATGCTCTGTCTCATTCTGGGGCTGCCATGGCTCCTTTCCCACAGGGAATTCCCAGTTCCCAATTCCCTCTCCATCCCAGTGCCTGCTCAGCACTGAACCCTCAGCCTCCACACCCAGCCCTGACTCAGTCCTGACACCCAGATCTGCCTCTCAAATCTCCTGCCTGAGCAGTTCATGGTCCAGAACCACCCCAGCCCTGCTCCTGCAGCAGGGCAAGGACAGGGATCATCCCCTGCCCACACAGAGAGTCATTCCTAATTCCCTTAAAGCTCTTCCCAAACCCTTTCATTCATTGCCTGTTCTTCTAGGCCTCCTTCCAGTCATTTTTCCAAGTCCTCCTCCAGCCTTTATCTGGGACACGGTGGTCTGAGGAGGTTTGTCCTTGACCCCGACTCAGTGCTCAATTCTACAGCATTTTTTGTGCAAAAGCCTAAGGAATTATTAAAATTAATATTTCTGCTTTAGTAACCCTAAGAGGAAAACATGGACATCTCCAAGATGCCATGTAGGTAAATAATTAGCAATTAATTCCAGATTTGGGTAGGACTTTGCAGCTTTTTCAGGGAGTGATCCATGTTGAAGCCAACAGAGCAAATTTTAGGAGAAGGTTCTTCCTCCAGAGGGTTGTGGGGCACTGGCACTGCTCCCCAGGGAACGGGCAGAGCCCCGAGGCTGCCAGAGCTCCGGGACAACGCTCTCAGGAAGGATTTTTGGGATCTCCTGTGCAGGGCCAGGGCTTGGACTGGATGATCCTTGTGGATCCCTTCCAGCTCAGGATGTTTGGGGACCCTGATCCTTGTGATGAAATTCTGCAGAGGGGGGCAGTGCTCAAACCCCAGAGGTCAGAATCTGTCTCGGACCTGTCTGGGCGGAGGTTCCTCTCTGGAGAGGCTCTTCCCATAAACCCTGGGGGAGGAACAGGGAGCAGGAAGGAGCGGTGGTGCCCTGGAGCCCCTGATTTGTGTGCTGGGAGTGGGGATGGCAGTGGGAGAGAGCCGGGGCAGCTTCTCCCAAGAGCATTCCTGCTTTCCTGAGCAGCTTCCAGCCGGCAGCCAGCGCTGATTTCATAGTCAGGCTTAATTTTTAAATGAATTGGTGCTTAGACTGCTTTGAATACTTTCTGCTTTGAATACTTTCTGCTTTGCATATTTTCTGCATGACTAATTAAGGCAGAAATGAATTAAGGTTGTGCCGTTTCCACCTCAGCCCGTGTGTACAAACAGCCCCTCCCGAACATTTTATCTCGGAATTCCCGGGGAGGGGGCATCGCCCGTTATCTCCGAGCCACTCAGCCGAGCTCAGATGTGATGTCACGGTCTGGAAACACGCGATGGGGGGAGTTTTTCTGAGCTCAGCCTGCCTCGGAGAAACACGGACGTAACTTCGGTGTGACAAACCTCATCGCCGTCCTAAAAACCTGCGAGCGGCAGAGATAACAAACCCCGCTGGAAGCTGGCAGGAGATGAATCCCCGCAGCCGGGGCTTGGCTTGGATAAAGCTTTCGGGGAGCCTGTGCCGGGATCAGCGGTGATTCAGAGCCCGGGAGCCGCTCCCGGCTGCAGCAGGAGCCGGGACTCGCTCCCCGGTGACCCTCGGGAGGAGCAGCAGAGCGGAAAAACGGGAATATTCCCCGCAGGGAAAACGGGAATAAGGGAATCCCACAGCCCGGAATATTTGCTCTTGGATGGTATTGATGATTCCTCTCCTTGGCTGCGCTTTGGAACTCATCCTTTGCTATCCATAGATTTATTTTTCGCTGTTCTGGAGCAAAGAGGAGCAGGATTCCCATCTGATTGTTTGACCCGGAATAAGGCGGCATCTCGCTGTTAATGAAGCACCGAGGAAAGCCGGAGCTCAGCACAATTCCCAGCCCGCCGGAGATCCTAATCTCGCCTTCCCGGCGGAGCAGAGCGGGCACAGCCGCTCCATGAGCCGCTCCCGGCAGGGAGGAGAGCGCAGCCTGCTCCGGCATCCCTGCTGCCCGAATTCCCGGCTCCGGCATCCCTGCTGCCCGAATTCCCGGCTCCGGCATCCCCGCTGCCCGAATTCCCGGCTCCCGGATCCCTGCCTCCCGAATTCCCGGCTCCCGGGCTGCCCCGGCCGCCGAGGGAGCGATGGAAAATCCCTGAGCCAGCGGCTGGAAAATCCGTGCGGCAAAGGTACGTCCCTGTCTGTGTTTAAATCCCCAAACCCCTTCTTCCTACCCCTTTTCCCCGACTGTTTTCCCTATTGTTCCCTCTATTGTTTTTCTATTGTTTTCGCTATTGTTACAGCGAAAAAAAGCTTTTTATATATATATTTTTTTTAATTTGATCGGGAAGTGGCTGGGGTTGACACGTGCTTAGCAAAACAAACCCGTGCCTGTGTCGGGTTAAAGGGAAAAAAAGCCCATTTTCCCTTGGCTCAGCCCTGGATTCAGGCGATTCCAGCCGGATTTGGGGACCCCTCGCTCCGCTCCAGGAGCAGAAGCGACCCCGCATTTGCGGCGGGGTGAGCCCCGGGGGGAGCTGGGGGGGATTTCAGGACCCTCCCCGTGTTTGGAACCCCCTCTTCATCCCCAAATTCCCTTTTTTTGGGGGGTCACAGCCACAGGAGAGGGTTCTGGGGGTGTTTTTGGCTCCGGAGAGGCGATGGAGGCGCTGCCGGGGCTGGTCCTGCCCCGCTCCCCAGCGGGGCTCTGGGGTTTGGCAGGAGGCTGGGACTCTCATTAGCATCTTTTTAAATCCCAATTTTCTTTTTCCTGAGAGCCTCTTCATGGAAATGGGGCTCTTCAAGAGTTGTTTTCCGAATGAAAGCGAAGGGAATAATTATATTTTTTGGGAGTGAAAGAGAATGGCGGTGCTGCTGCTAAAGAGGTTCCTGCTCTTCTTCCCTCTGTTAATTAAAAAAACGCTGCTCTCTAAAAAAATCATGGAATATTTCGGGTTGGAAGGGATCTTAAAGCTCATCCCATTCCAATCAATTCCACTGGTTGCTCCGAGCCCCCTCCAGCCTAGCTCTGGGTTAAATTAAATTAAAAATTAAATTAATTTCACAGTCAATAATTGTGTTCCCAGTTGTAGCCAGTGTGTGTGCTCTTCCCTGCCAAAGCGGAGGGAATATTACCAATTTCTTACTAATTATTAAATTCCGTTCCTAAAGACCACTTGCCAATTCAATGAGCTGGATAATTCTTTCCCATATCTCTAATTTCTCCTGTATTTTGGGAATTTTCACTTGGCAATGGACACAGGCAGGAATGAGAACCTGCCCACATTGTGGGAGAGATTCCCTGCAGGAAAATCCATCATTTGTAATCCACACTGGCTGATTTTTCCAGTGCCAGGAGCCCGGGCTGCGGTTTNACCACTTGCCAATTCAATGAGCTGTTTAATTCTTTTCTATATCTTTAATTTCTTCTATATTTTGGGAATTTTCACTTGGCGATGGACACGGGCAGGAATGAAAACCTGCCCAGATTGTGGGAGAGATTCCCTGCAGGAAAATCCATCATTTGTAATCCACACTGGCTGATTTTTCCAGTGCCAGGAGCCCGGGCTGCGGTTTATTTTTTTAAAATCACTTTAAAATTCATTTTCAGCTGCTGGGCCGATGGATTGGGACTTTCCAGCGGGCACAAAAATCTATTTTCTATATAAAAAAAATAATTATTCTGCTGCCTCAGAGAGCTCGTTCTGAGCAAACCACAGAGATCCCAGTGGGAAGTGGCTGGAAATCCCCGGTGTGACCATTAACACACCTTCAGAACACCCTCCGCTGGGTTTTTCCCAGCTTTTATTGCCGTGGAAAAGCTGTTTTTTGCCGGGATGGGAGGACCTGGCTGGCTCCGGGCTGGCGCTGGTGGTGTCAGGAGGTCAGGCTGGCTCCTCACCCTGCCCCAGCCCCGCGGAATCCTGTGGATTTCGGGGCTGTGAATTGTTTTCCTGCCGTGGAAAATCAGTGGTGCTGGAAGCAGCACAGGAAAATGCAGATTTTGATATTTTTGGGGGTCAGTGCTGAGCTCGCAGGGTCCCGCCCTGTGAGGGCCGAGGTGTGGGGATGAGGTTTCTCCACCAGACCCGTGGTTTTTTTGCTGACAGAACGAGCTGAAAACAAATCCTCGGCGAGACAAACCATCCCCAAATGATTTCGCTCATTAGCACCGGGACAAAACGATTGCCAACATCCACTCATTAGTTATGCAAAACACCCAGGACAGGGTTTAACCAGGCCTGCCCTCGGGCCTAACCCCGCCGCCTCCCTTCACCCTCAGGAGGTGCCAGCAGGGTGGGGAGCCCAACCCTTCCCATCCCCGCCGGATTTTCTATTTCTTTGAGGCCACTTCTGACAATAAAAACATGTGAAAAGCCGTGCTGGCCGTGGGACAGAGGGACACTTGTTCCCTGTGAATCCCAAACTTTATTTATGCGTCAGCGATCGGCGGGTTTCGCTCCCCGGCGCTCGCGTGTCTGATCTCGGGGCTGATTTCCTGCCCCTCTCCGGTGTAAAAGCGAAGGATAAGTTACAGCAGAAGCTGGGAAATGGAATCATTATTTCCTTTCAGCTCTGCTCCTCAGGCAGGCTCGGGGTTTTCCGATGGATTTTCCCGTGATTTGTGGATCGATCCCCGTTTCTCACGGCCCCGGGTGAATCAAGGGATTTAAGGAGCACTAAAAGAGAGTTTTGGCCACCCCTGAGGATTTTTAGGACCTGATTGCTGGAAGTTCTGATTCCCCCTCCTCTTCCTGCCCCACCTCGTGTCTGTCAGGTCGATGTGATGGAAAGGGCAAAGCCAGGCCTTGGGGTTAAGCGATCCCAGGGTTAAGCTCAGCTCAGGGACCTCTGGGGAGAGCTGGAGGTGTCTGCTCTGGCCTGGCTCCATGAATCTCACCCAGGGAGAGCTGGAGGTGTCTCCTGAACCCCTGGCTCCAGAAATCTCACCCAGGGAGAGCTGGAGGTGTGTGCTGAACCCCTGGCTCCATGAATCTCACCCAGGGAGAGCTGGAGGTGTGTGCTGAAGGTCTGGCTCCATGGATCTCACCCAGGGAGAGCTGGAGGTGTCTGCTGAACCCCTGGCTCCATGGATCTCACCCAGGGAGAGCTGGAGGTGTCTGCTGAACCCCTGGCTCCATGAATCTCACCCAGGGAGAGCTGGAGGTGTGTGCTGAAGGTCTGGCTCCATGGATCTCACCCAGGGAGAGCTGGAGGTGTCTGCTCTGGCCTGGCTCCATGGATCTCACCCAGGGAGAGCTGGAGGTGCCTGCTGAACCCCTGGCTCCATGGATCTCACCCAGGGAGAGCTGGAGGTGTCTGCTGAAGGCCTGGCTCCATGAATCTCACCCAGGGAGAGCTGTTTAGTGAAAAAAAACGAGCTCATTTAGCTGGAAAACAAACAGTGATTTCAGCCCTGGGGCGGCTGACGTGGGCCCTGGGTGAGAGGTGTCTGTGCTGCCGATTGGGATCAGCCTCTGGAAACAGATTTGGGCACACAAAGGGCAGGTGGCCAGGTAGGATTTCTGGTGGCTCTCTGCCAGTCTGGAGGGATTGTTTTTCTTACCTCAGACAATCCCTCCTTGTGGTGTAATGGGAGAGGAAGAGCAAAAGTACAAACGAACCCCGTGGTGATACCACCACTTTTTAAAAATTATTTTGAATTCCACAATTTTTTATTGTAGTTTGAACAACAAAATCCATCTTTTTTTTCCTACAATGTGAATAATTCCTGATTTTTTTCCCATCCTGTCCTAGACCCATTTCGCCCCTGGTGAGTTTTGTGTGTTCTTTGTGGTGTGACCTGCTCAGGGAGGAGCAGAGTCCTGATCCCTCCGTGGCCATATGTTCCCAGAAATAATCATCATTTTGTCCATCAGGGCTCTCCCCTGTCCACTTTGTCGAGTTCTTATAAATCTCCTGTGGAAATCTGATGGAGAAACGTGTGTCTGGAGTCAGGGCTTCTTCCCCACCGACAATAAATAATTGTTAACCCCATCAATCATCCATTTTGGACATCTGCACACCCAATAAACGCTCGGTTTATCCCTTGGCACGTGCGAAAACGGGGCGAAATTCAGAATAAACAGCCATTTGTTCACTGCCCTGCTGTGCCTACGTGATCCCAGCTCAGCCCCTGCTCCAGAGATTCCCTGTGAATCCACAATATTCCCATTTATCGGGCTGCCAGCGGTGCCAGGGCAGGGAGTTAAGACTGGGGCTCTCTCCCAAGGGATGCTGCAGATGCACCCAGCAGGGGCTTGGAAAACTCGGGAAATCCTTCGTGGGAGCCTCAGAGTTGGGATGGATTTGGGATGATGGCATAAAAATCTCCCTCCTGCTGCTCCATCGGTGTGTATTCCTCTGCCAGGGGCTTCCTAATTTCATAGAAATTGCTAAATATTCTATATAAACTGCTAAATATTCTATAAAGTTGCTAAATATTCCATAAAGTTGCGAAATATTCTATATTAGCTGCTAAATATTCTATATTAGCTGCTAAATAGTCTATAAACTGCTAAATATTTTATATAAGGTGCTGAATATTCTATATTAAGCTGCTAAATATTCTATATTAAGCTGCTAAATATTCTATACAAACTGCTGAATATTCTATATAAGCTGCTAAATATTCTATATTAACTGCTAAATAATCTATACAAACTGCTAAATATTCTACGTAAGCTGCTAAATATGATAGGAAAAGATGAGAGGAATTACCTCAATTACAATTAAAATTTTATCCTGTTTGCCTTCTATGTCTTTTATCTGTTTAATGCCAACTATTCCTGTATTTTATCAAATTCTGGGCGTGTTCCAGTTAAATTTGAGGTATTTTTGGTTTTTTTTTTTTCATTCTCTTCCTCTCACAAGTGCCTTTAATGAAATTGCCTGAATTCCTCTCGTGGAATTCTGCCTGCAATCATTTCCTCTCAGTCTGCCCTGAGCTTTTTGTGTCTCTGTTTTCATCTGCTGAGCTGCTGTGCAGACGAATTACGGCTCCCAGGCAGGTGCCTGACCCGCTGTGGGATGATCCCTGGGGATACCACAGGGATTTGGCTGGGGAAAACGGGGAAGGGAAAGATTTCAGGCTGCAGAATTCCTGGGGTTTGTCCCCAGGAGGGAGTTGCCCTGCTAAGGGATGGGCTGTGCTAAAATAATAATAATAGTATTTTTAAAAATCCAGATTAACACAGGAAATTTTTGGGATTCAGGGTTGGTTTGCAGTGCAGGGAGTAAAATGGCTCTGGAAAAGGGGGAGCCATGGAAGGAGAGTGTTTTCCTGGTGGTTTAGATCCAGAAATGCTGAAGGCTGCACGCTCCTAATCTTGGCCTAATTTTGGGCTTGTTACATGTGGGTTTTAAGTGCCCTGGGGCAATTTTAAAAAGTCCTCAAAAACATCTTTTCTCAGGAAATTTCCTGAACTGCTGCTCTTTTTCCTTATTAATTAATTGATTTATTTACTCTCTGATTATGTTCTCCTCCCTAAATAATTGGAAATTTTCAACTCCACACCCCTGTTCCCTTTCACTGTCACTATTCCTTTATCCAGGCAGAGATTCCCAGCTGGAATCACCTCACAGGGTGAGTCCAGTGTTTTCCAGCTCTGCTCCCGGAGTGCAGCTGGGCTGATTTCAGCTCATTATCCTCCTGTGACACAGAATTCACACTCCTCTTATGGAAATCAGGAATTTTGGGGTCTGGCTGGTGGAGGGAAGGGCTTGACAAGCTCATTTTTGGAGATGAATCACCTGTGGGGTGGATTTTTAATGCCAATATTGTGTGTCTGGTGGAGTTTGCTGTAAATACGTGCCCCAAAGTCACCTGGAAATGAGGTTGGGNGAAGGGCTTGACAAGCTCATTTTTTGGAGATTAATCACCTGTTTTGATTAATGCCAATATTGTGCCCCAAAGTCACCTGAAAATGAGGTTAGTAGGAGGAAAAAGGACAAACAAACCAAACTTAGTCTTCATTTAAACTCCTGGATTTCTCTTTACCAGCTCCTGCAGATTTTAATTTATTTATTGTTCCACATCAACAAACACAATTTTTATATAAATGAAGCAAATCCCATCAGGTTACTCCCCAGAATTTATTTTTGAGGAATTGACTAAAACGCTTTAAAAAAACCTTAAAAACCCCACTAATTAAAATTTATTAACGAAATAAACTTGGGGTAGATGTGCACCAGCAGTGTCCCCTGGTGGGACAGGGAACAATGGCTCTTGTCCCCAGAAGAATGGGGGCCCTTGATGGGATGGCAGCATCTCGAGATCTCTCTCTGTGCATCTGCTGCTCCAGTCATGGGGTCTTGTGGGTTCTCCTGGCCAGAATCCCAAGAGGCAGCACTT
>VWYE01009618.1:210-14895 GCA_013398995.1 Alaudala cheleensis | reverse complement strand
GGCAGCATTCCTGGCCTGGGGGCTGATGTGCCGGGATTGGAACAGCCAGGCCGGGCTGCGGGTGGGCTGGGAAAGGGAAGGGGACACGGGGGCTGGGTCACTGCAGAGCCCTGGCTGTGGCAAGGCCACCTGGGTACTCCTGGGCACGAGGGGACACGTCTCAGCATTCCATGCTCACCCATCCCAGCTCCAGTGCTGTCCCCGTGGGAAGCCCCATCTCCAGGCACTCCCTGCTCCAAAGGGTTTCTGAATATTTCATGAGCAGAGGGCACTTTGCTCTCCGTTGTGCCCTGCTGGGAGAGTGCTGCTCACAGATCCCCAGGCTCAGATGGGTCCTCCTGGGTGCTGGAGATGGCTCAGAGATCCCAGCAGTGCCACATTCCCACTGTGTTCATCCCAGCCCTGTTCAGATACCACCCTGCACCCAGGGAGGGGCTTTCCCTACCCTGAAAGGTACCACTGCTCGTGATCCCTGGAATAAGAAGGGATTTTTTTCAGCCTGTGGCACATCAGAGGAGCCTGTACCACTGCTTTTAACAGCAAACAGAACAGGGAACAAAACATTCCACATCCACCTGTCCCCTTCTGGTGGCCTTAGAGCCTTCAACCTGACCTAGAGCCAGCTACAGAGGTCACTGTCATCAATCAGAACCCACAATCAACTCCTCCAGAGGGCTGGAGGCACCAGGGGCTGTTCCTCTCCTTTCTGCCCGTTCTCAGCTCAGCCCTTTGCAGCCAGAAAAACCTCCCCCAGTGCTCCCAGAGCCGTGCTGGGGTGGGAAATGGGTCACACTGAGCTGCTCCTTCTGTCTGCTCCTATTAAAATTCAATGAGACCACGTATAAAAATGGTATCACACATCATTAACCCCTCCGAATTTAATAATGCAAAATGTTTTGTTAAATATCACGTGTCAGTCCAACAGCTCCTTGTTGTATAAGCTTTTTCCAAATACCAAGGGCACGCTGTGTACACAGCCCTGCTGGTGTCCCTGTCACAGAACCATAGTTTGGGTCAAAGGGACATTTAAATGTCATCAGGTGTGACCCCCACAACCTGCCAGAGCAGCCAGGCTGTGTGCCAGCAGCTCACTGACAACAAAACCCAGCAGAGGAGGCTCAGGCTGTTTTGGAGATCCATCCTACAGCAAAAACCACTCCAAACTGTGGGGTTTTCTGAAGCTTATAAAAAGCAGAAGTCCATGGCAGAGTCAGGGATCCTCTGCCACCGGCTTTTAAAGCAGAGAGGAGCTCTTGGTCTGAGTTTCCCGCACACTTAAGAAGGTTTCCTTGGATCCAGGGGCTGCCCAGCCTGGCGGGGCAGCGAGGGGATGTGTGCTCCGCACTAATGAGGCACTAATGGCATTTAGCACAAGCAAATCACGCCTCGCAGAGATAATATTTGCACAGCTCATCAAAGCTGCGGAGTGAAGGCTTACTAAGCACAACGCCGGGCAGGAATTTCAATGGCTGCAGATGCTCCGTGGAGAGAGAGGCTGTGCTGCCGGGGAGGGAATGGCTGGATCACCGGGATGCTGCCCTTGGGGATGTGCCCCTTTCAGGGGCCGTCCTGAAGGTGCTGCTGTCCTCATTCCAAAGTGACCGGGGAAGGTGACCGGGGGTAATTCAGCATCGATGAGCCCGCCCTGCTCTGCCCCTCTGAGAATAAATGAACAGCCACATCCTGAAAGGATCCTCAGGGGCTGGGGACACGGAGAGAGGTGCTGGTGATAACGGCAGGGATGCTGGAGATATCCAGGGGGATGCCAGTGAGCTCCCACCAGTGCACCCCTGCACACCAACCCTAAACTGGCACCAGTCCAGGACAGGTAAATCCAAAAAAATCAGACCCAAACAACTGGTTCAGCCCCCAGGTCTGAGGTGCCACAGTGGGAGCTCACAACCAGCTCTGTCCTGGTTTCAGAACTGCTGTCAAACCACTCCAGAGGGTTTTACTCTCCCCAGTGCCACCTTTCCCTGCCCAAACAATCCCACTCTGCTTAAGCACCAGGAATTATTTCCATCCACCAGCTGGGAAGCAGGCCTTAATCCCAAACACGCATCAGCAGCATAAACTCCTTCAGAAAAAAGGGAAAAAAAGATAAAAGAAAGATGTGCTGTCTTTCCACCCTGCATCATTTAATCACCCCTTGAGTTATGGCTTAGGCAGTTTGAGATATTAAACATTAGGGAGAGCAGGATTGGGAATTAGCAGATTGAGATAAGGTGCTGCAATCACAGGGAAGAGGTCAGGGAGTGGGGAGCACCCCCTGCCCTGCCCAGCCCGGGGTCCTCTCCCAGCTGGGCACTTCTGCAGGCTGGAAATGTCCCTTGGCCGAGCTGAAAAGCTCATTGAGAGCCAAATCTAAACCTCACTGCTGCTGGGGACTTCTCCCTGCTGCATTCACTGAACAGGCAGTGCTCACTCCCCAGCACCTCGCAGCAGAGCTCGCTGCAGTGCCCAGGAAAGGCACAGAGAGATCAAAAAGCCGTAATTGTCAGAAAACGCTGCTGAACCAATGCACCAAAAGCGGGGGGAAAATGGAATTTGTTCTTCTGAAAGAGTGACTCTTTCCAGAATTGCTCCATTCACGTGGATTTTGGAAGCTCCTCACGCTGAACACCAGAAGCTGCTGCTCCCAGAGCTCTGTGGGAGCTGGTGACTGACACCAGTGGCTCACTCCAGCATTCCTGCTGTCCCATCTCCCAGGAAATGCCTCCAGGACGGGGTCTCATGGCTCAGACAGCACTGCTGGGCTGTGAGGATGGAAAACACCCACACAGAGTCACCGGGGGAGCTCTCGGCTGATGTCAGCCCTGGCTGGGAGCTGGAGCTGCCTCCTGCTCCCGGGGGCACCAGGGAACGGGGTCAGCACTGGGAACGAGGATTTACAGCCCAGGGACACTGCACAGAGGGGCACAAAGGTCCTGGTACCCTCTGATGGCCACGCAGAGCAGCAGGAGCAGCAGTGTCCCTGTGACTCCTGCCAGGGGCTGCTTTAGCTCCTGGGATTTGTGGCTCTGGACACACCATGGATTCTGCATGGAGAATCATCCTCATGGGAAATCATGGGCTGGGCCAGCTCTGCTGCCATCCCAGAATCCCTGCATGCTCCAGGGGTCGTGCTTGCACCTTCTGGCTTCTGCTTCAGGCAGGCCCAAAGGCACCCAGAGCCCTGCCTGGTCCCACTGAGCCAGCAGCCTGCCCCAAATGTACCCTCAACCTGCCCCAAATGCCCCTTCAGCCTCCCTGGGACACAGCCCTGGCTCATCCCAGCACCTCTGGCTCATCCCAGCACCTCTGGCTCATCCCAGCACCTCTGTCTCTCTGGCTCTGCCCTGACAGGGCAAGTGTTGCCTCTCCAACACCCGTTTTTCAGACAGGGAANCCAGAATCCCTGCATGCTCCAGGGGTCGTGCTTGCACCTTCTGGCTTCTGCTTCAGGCAGGCCCAAAGGCACCCAGAGCCCTGCCTGGTCCCACTGAGCCAGCAGCCTGCCCCAAATGTACCCTCAGCCTGTCCCAAATGTACCCTCAACCTGCCCCAAATGCACCCTCAACCTGCCCCAAATGTACCCTCAGCCTGCCCCAAATGCACCTTCAGCCTGCCCCAGCTGCACCCTCAGCCTGCCCCAAATGAACCCTCAGCCTCCCTGGGACACAGCCCTGGCTCATCCCAGCACCTCTGTCTCTCTGGCTCTGCCCTGACAGGGCAAGTGTTGCCTCTCCAACACCCGTTTTTCAGACAGGGAAGTTGGTCACAGCTCTGCTTTTGAAGCCTTCCTGCCTGAAATCCATGAAATCCCAGCCCATCCCCAGGTTAGGTGGTTTCCAGCTGGCCAGACACTGGGTGAGCAGTGAGCTGGGAGCAGCTCCACGCCCCAAACACCCCGACAGGAGGGTTTGGGAAGGATCAGCCCCAGGCCTGACCCCAGGGATGTCCTGGGAGGTGAAGGAGCCATCGATCCCCAGCTGCTGCTGAGCCATCCATCACGCTGGGCACGCTCAGAGAACAGAGCCAGTCAGCAGGAAATCCAACAGCTCTGCATTTCCAAGGGCTGGGAATGTGGATGGGAAGATCCTCAGCAGACTGAAGCCTCTGCGAGCTGCACATCCTGCTTCCCTTTGCTCAGGAGCCCAGCCTGGCATCCCTGGGAGCTCTTTTAAAATAAAACACAGCAACCTGGGAGCTCTTTTAAAATAAAACACAACAACCTGGGAGCTCCAGGGACATCCTGCAGGCTGCCACCTGCCCATGGAGCAGCACCCCTGTGTCCCTGCACACCCCTGTCTGGCAGCTGGTGACATCTCCATCAGCATCACACTGTTCCCCTCAGCGTCCTGGGCTCTGGCTTTCCATGGAACCCCAGGGAGCTACTCCTCAGCCCCCCTCCTCTGCCCTGGGGACACAGAGCTGGGTCTGTGCTTGCAGCTCCTGCTGCTGCTGGGTGACACCAGGGGACTCCCTGGCTGCTGCAGGCAGCCCTGCCTGGGATCTCCAAAGAGACAAACGTTCTCAGGAAAGAAAACCACCAAAAAAAAAATAAAAAAAGGGGTTGGGAGTTTCCATAGCTACAGCTTTCCACGGCTCTGGTGGAGGCTCCGGCTCAAGGCCTGTAATGAGGCACAAGCAGAGTGGGTTTTCTCCCACTGCAGCCCAGCAGGGCAGCGTGGTGCATGAATAAAGAGGAGGAGAAGAGAGGGGGAGCTCAGGGATCCTGCAAATAACACATAAATGTTAAGGACTGGCCTTTGGGACACGTCCTTCCCTGCCCTGGTGCTGGGGCAGGGCGTGAGCTGCACTTGGGGTGGGGAGGGAAGGAAGGAGCCCCTCACTCACTCAGGGTGACTGAGCTGAATCTTCAGGCTGATTGACACGGGCAGAGGCCAAAAACTGCTGCATTTAAATTTCTGACTGCCTGGTGCTCCCAGGGCTGGAGCTCAGGGACTCGGGGAGCTGCTGCAAGCAGGGAAGGGCAGAGGTTTGGGGCTGGCACAGGGGACTTGCCTGGCTTTGTTCAGTGTAATGTCACCCCCTTAGGGCTGCTGTCAGCACTGTCAGCATTTGCTGAGCGGTCACAGAATCCCAGAATCCCTGGTTTGTGTTGGAGGGACCTTAAATTTCACCTCATTGCACGGGGGGAACACCTTTCACTAGCCCAGGTTGCTCCAATCCCCGTCCAACCTCCCCTTGGGCACTTCCAGGGATCATGGAAACAAGAGGGAGATGGGATTCCTCATTGTTTGCACCCTGGAGTTTCTCTACAGGCAGTAAAACCTCCTTATGTTCTCCTCTTTAATAAGGATTTATCATTGCTGCATCAGGGAATTAATACAGGCCGTCTGGGAGGGTAATTTTCAGATCCTTGGCAACTCACCATGAACCAGTTCCAGTAATTTTTTTTCCCTTTTTTTCCCTCACCTTAATTTTGTTACAGCTTTTCCTGGGAGATGAGAGAGGGAGAGATTTAACTCAGAGAAAAAGAAAAAAAAAACAAAAACAAAAACAAAATAAACCAAGACAACAAACCCACAGCAACAAAATCATAAGTGGAAGAGCGGAAAAGATAAAGGAACTCACACAGCTCAGCTGAACACCCTCATCAAGAGAAGAAAGAAACAGAGAAAAACCTTCACACAAATTGCTCTGCTCAAGCCCACGTGGGCTGGGAACTGCCAGGATCAAATGTTGGAGGTATTGACTGTTCCCAGGGCCAGGACAGCAGAACACGTGTGAGGGATCCTCTTGCCTCTCGTCAGCACGGGGACGACACCAGCCCTGCCTTTGAAACGACTCCTGGAGGCTGGAGAGGCCCTGCAGAGCCAGGCTGTGGCTCCTGCCCCTCACCTGCCACCTCCTTGGTGGCAGAGAAACGCTGCCACAGGCACCACAATGTGGGGAACTGAGGCAGCTGAGGTGGGAAGGAGGGGTGTGATCAGAATCTTTTGCTCAGTGCTGCCTGAGCAGGGCTGCAGCTCCTCCTTTTCTTGCTGAAACGGTGCCTGACTGGCAGCACCTCAAAATGCCAGAAAATGCCAGGGGTGTTCTCTTTAGAAAGCCAAGCCTCAGAGCAGGGTGCTCTGAATCCCACCCTGAGCCTGTCTGAAGGCACCACAGCAGCCCCAGGAGTGCTCAGGGCCCTGAGCCCAGCAGGGATGAGCCCACAGAAATGCTTCCATCAGTGCTGGAAAGCAGGAGGGGGCTCACACAGCACCCCCAAATCCCAGCTGGATTTCAGCTCTCTTCCCCTGCACCCTGAGTTCTCTTCTCCTTGGGAAGCAGGAAATGTTCTGCTGTTAAATAACAGAGTTGATGTGCTGGACTCATGTTCATGTGTTTAATTAGCAAAACTGCTGGTTTTCTGAGCTGGGCTGGGCTGGGAACCCAGAACCAAATCAGCAAAACCTTCACTGAACCAGTGCTGAATTTCTGAGCTCTCCAGGCCCCACCTCCCCCATGGAGCCCTTCATTCCATCCTGCCTCCCTGCAAACCACACACTGAGCTGGAGTCTGAGTCTTACAAAACCCAGAGCTGTAAAAATGTCAGCATCTTCCCTGCCCAGTGCCTGGCAGTGCCCCTTGGCACAGGAGAGCCCCCCAAAATGTGTGATGGAGCTGCTCCTGCAGGAGATGCCCCTTTGGGAATTTCACCAGATCAGGGATCTCCTCTGGGAATCAGGAATACATTCACTGCTTTCCAAAACCACGGGCCTGGTTAAACAAAAACACCTTCCAACCTGGCTGCCACTGCTCCTGGGCTTGACAGAGCAGAGAATGGAGCGTGTGGGAGCCCAGGGATTTCTGCTGGGAGCTCAGGATGATTCAGAGCTGCTTCTTGTTGGTTTAATTGGGATAATAATGGAACTGCACAAGGGATATTTGGGTTATGAGGTGACATTAACAGCCCAATCAAAGCCCTTTTCATTTCAGGTCCTGGCAAACCTGTGTTAATTTTTGGGAGTCTTCTCTTTTTTGAGCAAAACCCCAGCAGCAGCCTGTGCCAGTTTTATGCATCCCTGGGGCTGAGCAGCTCTAATCCTCTGCAGCCAACAGTTCTGCCACAGCCCAGTGATCCTCACACTTTATATGGACCACCAATCGAGTCCAGAGAGTGTTTTAAAGACTCACCCTTTGCCTGTCAGTTTGAACATTCAACAATATATGGGATTTATAAGGGTTCCTAGAAACCAGGTGAGATCAGCGCTTGTTTTCTCAGAATTTGGTTCCACTGTTTTGTGTTTTCTGTAACCTGCGCTGTGTTCTTTGAAAATAAAACATAAACAAAGATGTGGTGCCAGAAACACAAAGGAAAATGAGTGCAACTAAGAAAACTCCACTTTCTGTGGGCTGAATGTGCTCCCACGAGCTTCTGTGAGGATCAGGAATAACTCTTGAGAAAACAGCAAAGCTGAAGTGCTGCAAATCAGGAAAGGAAAAAAAAAATCATCTGGAACTGTCTAATATTCGTTGTGCTTATCTTTATCTCAGGGGGCTGGGATGTCACATCCAATGCTGGCCACAGGAGATCACAGGATCCCAAAATCCCAGACTGGTCTGGGTTGGGAGGGACCTTAAAGCCTCTCTCAGTCCAGCCCCTGCCATAGTCAGGGACACATTTCACTATCCCAGGTTGCTCCAAGCCTCATCCAACTGGCCTTGGAGACTTCCAGGGGCAGCCACAGCTTCTCTGGGCACCAGGGTGCAAAGAGGAGAGAGCTGAGAGCTCAGTGATGCCAGTGCTGAGCTGCCCTTGGAATCACAGACTGGGGTGGGTGGGAAGGGACCTTTAAAGGCCCCCAGTTCCAACCCCCATCCAGGACCACATCCCCTGCTCTGGTTGGACCTGAACTCTGGCACAGAAAATGGCTTTGGTGACAGCTGGGCCGGCGACATTACCTGGAGGTCTTTGAGAAACACCTTTCAAGCATTTTAACGCCTTCGGATGTGGGAGTGGGGCTGGCTCTGCTCTCCTGGCAGAGCTGCAGCCACAGGCAGTGGCAGCTTCGTGCCTGTCACAGGAAAAAGTCACACAAGAAGCCCATGGGACAGCCAGAAGTTGGAATTATTACCCCGGTTGCTCCTTTGTGTAACGCAACAATAAACCCACTAAATTCTCCTAACAACAAACGCAAATCAGCGCTCATTACCCTTCCCCTCCCAGCTCCCCTCCCACTCTCTCGGCAGAGCTGTTTTCCCCCCAGATCCCACCGCTAATCTTTCCAGGGCTCAGCTTCCCGGCAGGCAGCGCCAATCAGACCGAGACACCTCCTTCCCCTTCCACAGGAGAGCCCGCATCCCTGCAAATCCCGGATTGCACTCGCGGAGAAGATGGGGAGAGATCCCCAACAGCGAGGCATCCCCTCCGCCAGCCTCCCGCAGCTGGGACACCCCCGAGCCGGGAATCCAGGCTGTAATTCCTCCTCGGGAAACAGCTTGGATCGGGCCACAAAATGCTCCCCGTTTTCCTCTGTGACCCCGTTTTCCTCTGTCAATGCTGTGTGCGAAGTAAAAAGAGCGGCACCGCTGCTCTGGGCGGCAAAGCGGGAGGCAGGAGGAGCATCGCTGCCTGCAGGGGATGGTGCAGGAACTCACAGCCTCGCCGAGAAGGCAGGCAGGGGGAAAAAGGAGAGAGTTGATGGTTTGCGGGGCTCAGGCAGGGAGATCCGTGATGGATCCGAACCCCGCACAGAGAGCGCGCAGGGAATCCAGATGCAAATCGCAAAGCCCGAGCAGCCCCCTGTGCCTAAATCGGGAAGCAGACGCGGGTTTCCAGACACGAGCTCCGTGCCGGGATCTCACTGTCCCTGCCGGTCACCTCGGAAAATACCACAGCATTTCCCAGGCACAAACACCCAAACACCCCGGGGAAGCGAAGGTGGAATATTTGGGAGGGAAATGAGCGTGGCTCTCTGTAGGTAAGTTATTTTTCTCTCAGGAAGCCGTGCCGGGGAGTGATGCTTCAAGCGGAGCTGTGATTTTTGCAGCCGCTCCGGGGACTTGTCTGACGCTTCCCTGTGAAATCCCCCTCGCTCCCGGCACGCTCCCGCAGCGCCACAGCAAATTCCAGCCTCGACGGAGCCCCTGTAGCACCTTTTAAAACCAAATCCACCTCATCCCTCCGCCGTGATCGGCGCCAGCCTGGGAATGTTTGAGCCTCAAGGCGTTTTGACCCCGAGCTGGGGAGAGGTTGGGGAAGGAGATGAGGAATCCATCACAAGGCTGAGGTGATCCCCAGAGGCTTTCAGAGCAATCTGGGGGTTTCCCTCGCCTTTTCTGGCATTTGTACTGATGGATTTCCCCCTTTAATCCCGAACACTCTGTGGGTAAAGAGAGGAGCTGGCTCTGCCTGCTGCCAGCTCTGTGGGGACAGAGGCCACTCGTGTCCATCGTGGTCCTGCAGCCCAGCAGCAAGGGACAGCTCTGCACAGGCAAAAAAAAATGCATCCACACAGGATTTTTCCTCCTGGTTTGCTGAGATGGGAGGGAAGGGGAGGGAATCCCGGCTCTGTGGCCTGCCCAGCACCTGCGGCTCCCCCGGCGTAATGAGCTTATGAGCTTCTGCAGCTCAGAGCTCGTACCTAGAGCAAAGCCTGGCCTCAGAGCCAGACCTAAAGCTGATGGTGCTCCATCCCCTGCTGAGCGAGATCATCTCCTTTATCCCCTCCCCAGGAGAGGCCAACCAGCTCAGCCTTGAAAGAGCCTGAGCTGGACTTCAGGAGCAATTCAAAGGGGGGAAAAAAATAATAAAAAAAAGCTTTTTAACCAAAGCCTGTTTTTCAGGCAGTTTCCCATGGTTATCTCACCACCTAAGGATTGTGTGATTGTTATCTCTGGAAGGGAGGAAGGAGAGGACGGGGCTGCGGAGCAGGAGGGCAGGGCTGAAGCAGCAGTGGGTGAACAGGAGGGAAAAGGGAGGGATGGGCAGCAGGCTGGGCGTGTGGGGTCTGAGCAGCCCCAAACGGCTCCCACCCAGCACTGAGACCCTGCAGCGCTGTCACAGCCCCACGGCAGCTCCAGGTGAGGCACAGCCAGTGGGACAGGACGGTCCTGCTGCAGGCAGAGCCCTCTGCTCGGCTCCGGGGCTCTGCTGAGTGCAACTCGCTCACCCCCGCTGCCCCTCGCAGAAAAACACCGGTGAAACAGGAAGATGTGTGAGCCCACGACATGATTTCCTCTCTGAGGGGCAGGAAATCATCGGTGAGCATTGATTCTGCCTGCCCCGGGGTTGAGGAGAGCAGCCAGCAGTGACAGCAGAGCCACAGCTCGTCCCTTCCTCCCTGAGCAGCGTCCCTGTCACCTGGGCCAGGGGAGGGGAGGGCAGCTGGCCCTTGGCTCCTGCCAGGAATCCACTTCTCCTCTTTTTTTTAACTGTTCCGAGCTCTGGGACGTGCTGAAGAGAGGCGTGGGCTCCGAGTGGCTCCTGCTGTGGCCTCAGGGAGCCCTGAGAGCGTGGCAGCCCCTGCCAGCCCCCTCTCCCTGCAGAGCCTCCCACCCTCGGCTCAGGTGCTCACAGGCAGCTGCTCTACCCATGGCTAATGGCGTTTATTTTCTCCTCAGTGCCTCGGGGAGGGCTCTTTCTCTCGCCCTCCCTGCTGATGTGAATCCTGCTGCCCTGCTGTGCTCATCTGAGACCTTTTTTTGTTGTTGGAGTGCTGGTGAGCTGCCCTGCATCCCCCCTGCTCCCCCCCACAGCCTGCCCTTCCTTCAGCCATTTCCCAGCTTTCATCCCACCAGCACTGAAGCAAAGAGCAAACCCCCCTCACATCTTCAGGCTGGATCAGGTGCCTCACCTGGCCAGGATAGGCTGTGCCTCGCTTTTGGGGTTTTTGGTGAAGTTCCCTCTCAAACATCCTTGAGAAAAGGCAATTACCACAGCGCCATTAAAGCTTTCAAGGCCACATAACTCGCTGGGAGCCTTTTGAAATAACCTTTAAACAATAGATCCTGCCTTGTTTACTGCGTGTTTCTGAACTCCACAGTAATTCACCCAGATGTCACCCCTGCCTACCGTGGGCCCAACTATTTCTGGAAACACACCAAAGGCAAATTGCTGGGGTAATGTCAGATTGCAAAAAGAATATGACAAGTTTACATCTCCCTGATGAGAGCAGAGAGTTATATCCCAGGGCAGCGTGCGCCTTCCGCTCAGCCCCGTGTGGGAGCTGCGTCCCTGCCTCCTTCAGCTCATGGAAAGGTGGGCAATGGCACGTGCTCTGCAGCTCCCAGCTCAGGAAAACAGCAGTGGTGCTGCCCAGAGGAGCTCAGCACACTCACAGCATCCACACTGGGGGGGAATCTGGCTGCAGGTGGCTTTTGTCCCTGCGGGAGGGAGGTGGGGGAGAAGCGCTGGAGATCACCCGGGGGCTGAGCTGCCCTGGGGATGCCTCAGCTCAGTGGGGTTAAATGTCAGCTCTGAGCCATCACAGGGGATTGCTCAATGAGCAGAAAGCTCTGTCTGAAGTGAGGGGGTGACAGAAGTCGCCAGCCCCTGGCTCACGTCCTGTCTCCGCTCCTTGGCTCAGGCTGAGGGAGGTGCTGGACCCAACATTGCCCCTGCTGATGCTCAGCTCCACAGAGAAACCTCTCTTGGACACACAGGATGGGGTAAAATCATCATCCTTGTGGCTCTGGCCCAAATCAAGTCCTGTCCCCCCTCAGTGATGCCTCTGACACCTTGGGAACCACATCTCCAGGGAACTCGGTCCTCCTTCTGCTGCCCTGAGCTGCTGTTAATGGGTCAGGGCTGTAATTAACCTTTGCAGGGACAAGGAGGTCCAGGGATATTTCAGAATATTATTCTGACCTTTAATTCTGTTCTCCAGCCTTTCCAGCTGCCCTCTGCCCCGGGCTGCTCTCACAGGTTCCTGAGGTCCCAGTCCTGTCTGGGTTGGTCCTGGCAGTGAGCTGAGTGTGGCTGAAAGGTCAGGAGAGTCCATCACCCACCTCTGTCACCCCTCTGCCCATCTGCACTGCTGGGATAAAGGCTGATCAGGAAAGGGGGAACCAACCCTACCCTAAGAGAGAAGAACATAACACACAGTGACCCGGGAGAAAACGCAATTTAGGCTCAGAACGAGCTGCAAGTTCAACCCCAAGAGCTGCCACCTCTGCTCCATCCCTTTCCCTGCCCCTCTCCAAGGTCACAAGTTGCATCCCCAGCGGTGGCTGCAGGAGCCCTGCCAGCATGCAGCACCTCTTTCCTGGCCGTGTCCTTGTCCATATCCATGACAACACCACCGACAGGTACGGGGACAGGCTGAGTGACAATCCCAGCCATCCCTGCTCCCTCCACCAGCACTGCGCAGCCAGAGGGAAAAGCCTGACTCAGGCAAATCCCTTGGAGCTTGGCCAGCTGTCAAACCCTTCCTTGCCCCACGTGCTGGGCACTGAGGACACGTCCTGACATCCCAAAGGTCAGTGGCACCAGCTCTGTCGGGCTGAGGGGATGCAGTGAAGCTCTCTGGGCTGCACAGAAATGCCTGAGGGAACTGAGCACCTTCATCTCTTTGAGTCTGGCGCCCAGCAAAACTTTTAAAGGTCCTAAAGGGGTGCTGAGGAACGGCTGTAGGGTCAGGGTGAGGAACATTTGGAAAGGCTTGGGTCAATAAAGCACAGGCAGTCAGTCTGTCCCTTACCCACTGTGAGCACGCTCTACTCAGAGTGCAAACCCCTGAGTCCAACCTTCGGGCTTGACTCTTGTGTCACCTCCACGAGGCTTTAGGGACTGCCACAGAAAAGGATCAGGAGATGTGACAGCCAGACCCACCTACACCCGTTTTTCCTTCGCTGGAAAACAACAATGACCACAGCGAGGACACAACAGGGAGCACAGCACTGGGGATGTTCTGCACCTCCTCGTGCCCAGGTAGGCACAGGTAGTTCAGAGCTGCCTGTGTTTGTAATCTGTGCCCGCTGGCAACAAAGCAAAAAGGAACAAATGCTGTTTCCTTCCTTCCCCTCAAATCCCCACATCCCTTCTGAGCGAGAACCAATGTACTGCGGGGTGATAAATCACCATCAGTAGCTTTGCAAGGGGATTTTGTTGAAGTTCTTTATCTCTGCTGAGCACCAGCAGCATTCCTTAAGAGGTCCTGTCATCGTTCTGCACAGAAATCCTGACACACAGAGGAAGGAGGTTACACTTCTAATTACAGCTGCACGGTCTTTAAGGTGTTTAAAATCCCTTTTCACCAGCTGACAGCCCCCAATGCACCCTCCTGCTCGTTTCAGGGAGGAGAAAAATCAACCACAGAGACTGCAAACAAGCTCCAGTTATCCCCAAGCCATTGCAATGGGGCAGGAGCCTCAGTGCAGGTGTGGGATAGTTCAGACACTCACTTCATGCACAATTCATGCCAACTGCTTTCCCTCCCAGCTATAATTTAGGTGCTTCCTCAGCGAAGACAAGACGTGATGACTAAAAAATCCCATCCTACCGGGTACTTCTTGCTCAAATGAAGTCACCCAGGAGCACCATCTGCACTCTAAAAATCGGGATAACCCACCAGGCTCCCTAAAAGATGACAGCCATGCATCATTGACAGACTGAAGTGCAGAGTTTTCCCCATCCAGGTTTTGTGCTGATTTCCGCTGCTCCTTTCAGGCTGGAAGACAATCTGTTGAACCTCCAAGTGCCCGTCTTCTCTTACCTTGAATTCATCCTGCCAGAAAAACTGCCTACCTTAATGAGTGTGAGCACACCCCCACTGCCTCCCAAGTTTGGTGATCTGTTATGTCAAATATAAATAATGCTGTCTGAAAGCGGTCGATGTGGGGAAATGAAAAGCCATCTTCCCTTGGGGGATTTCTCTCTGCCTCCCACAGCCCCCCTCTGAGCCCTCAGGCTACCTTTAATGTGCTGAGCAGCATCCGTGTGGCCCTGAGAGCGCGGAGCTTGATGGCAGCTGCATTCAGAGTGACAAAAACAACCCCACAGGTGACTGTGCCATCATCACCTTCCTGGCGTTCTGCCCTTGATCCCCTCTCCACCGCCCCTGCTCTGCTGAGTGGGAGCTGATGGGATGGTTTGCTGTCCTAAGCCAGGTCTGGGGTGTCCTGCAAACTCCATGGGATGGAGAGGGGCATTCTGATGTCCTCAGCACATGAGATGGAAACAAAGTGAATCACATGGCTCCAGCTGAGATGTCCGGACAATGGAGAGAGGCCGGTTCCAGTCCCACTCTGAGCGTGCAAAGGGCACCGAGGTGTCCCCTGGGGCAGAGAAGGACACGACCTGCACACCCGGGAAAGCCACGGGACGGGGGCAGCTTCCCCACTCCGTCCCTGAAAGGTGCTTTCCTGACATCCCTCACAGCCTTTGGAGCCTGTAGCATGAGGGAAAACCCAGCCTGGAGCACCCCAGTGTTTTCCACGCGGGTCTGAGGTGGCGGGACTTGCCCGGCCCCTCTGGGCAGGCTGTGGGGGAGCGGATGCAATTCCCCGTGTCCCTCCTCACCCTTCCTGCCCCTCCAAACCCCTTCCCAGCCCCGCTGCCGGCAGCCGGGGCTCTCCTGTGCCCGCTGCCCTGCTCTCAGCCATCCCCCGGAGATGCGGGGATCGCTGCCGGTTCTCCCGGAGCACCGAGCCCGGGGCAGTTTCGGATGCAGCGGGAAGCGGGCGGCGGGGGCGGGAGAGAAGCAAATAAGGGGGAAAAAAACACCGCGAGAGACCCCAGCGCTGGGAGAG
>VWYE01009603.1:0-13783 GCA_013398995.1 Alaudala cheleensis | reverse complement strand
TTGTCTTACATACTGTTCACCTGTTTACTTCAGAGTAAGTTTTGACTTGCTTTTATTTAATTTTCTGTTTAAACAGCTGATATTTATTGACTTCAAATGGACTTCAGGTCGATACACTGCAAAAAGTTTTACTGCCTTTTCTGCACTTGCTGCACACAGAGCCTGTAAAATGCTGATGAGAACAGCTCCACACCCAGCCCAGCTCCAGAGGGAACCAGGGGATGTCCTCCATACCCCTGAAACCAGGGCAGCACTAGGAGAGGAGGAGAACACATAATAGGAGGGGGTTTCCAAGGGTCCTGCCACAAAAATCACACCCACTTTGTACAGCCCACCACCACCAACAGCCTCTACTCCTCCCTCTTCTTCCTCCATGTATTTTTTTACAGTATTAAAAACTCAGTTATCCAGAAGAAGGCAACAGATGCTATGGGGTTTGAGTTTGGTTTTGTTGGGGTTTTTTTGGTTTTTTGTTGAGTTTTTTTGGTTTGTGGTTTTGAAACAGTCAATGGCAGAGAAAGCAGCAAGTTCTGCTGAAGTCAGAGATGACAATGGAAAGAAGACACAGACATGGAGGAGAAAACCACCAAGCTTATTTGTTTTCATCCTAAACACACGAAGAAATTTTTTTTCATAAATATGTAATTAATTAATCCTATAAAAACTATTCCTGAAGAAGTTATGAAACTAGTTAAGATTAACTGAGATTAAAAAAAAATCAAAATGAGAATAGAAAAATAAATGCCTGGCTATAACCAGGAACAACATAAAGGATTTCCATCTATTTATTCTTTTTTTCCTCTCTATGCCAGGCATGGTGACTGAAAGATACTATTCTACCAGAAATCACTTTCTGGAACTGACAGCTCTACCTGTCACATTTGACAAAGCAAAAAAGAATGGGAAAGATCATGAATTCTTAATTCAAACAAGTCTCTATTACTTTTTTTGGAATCATTGTCTGAGTATGGATCTTAAGATAAGGGCTAAGAATTAACATATTACTCTTAGAATGCTTTTTCTAATCAGTGGATTTTTCTTACTACTACAGTACTTTTTTTAAAAGGTACTGCAATGAAAGGGCACATTTAGAATCTCCATCTACAAATGGCAAGGAGAGAGGAATGAATTGGGGGGTGGGGAGGTGAATGACCCCCACCTTAAACAAAAACTCCTACTGACATTAAAACTGACAAACTGCTACTAAACATTAAACTGGCCTTTCTAGGTACCAAATTCAGGGACCTGACTTTGTAAATTACAAAGTGATGCAGGACTGGGGTATGAGGGTTTCCATGCCCCCTACTCCTGTTCAGAAGAGCAAACAATATGGGCTTTGGGCATGAAGACACAAAAACTACTTCACCTGATATACTCCTGAAACTGTATGGCCTTTAACCAAGACCAGAGATCCTAATTCCCCTGAAGTCAATTTTATCAGTTAGGAAAGACATCTAAAAAACTATTTTTAAAAAAATCATTAATCACATAATGAACCATTTGCAAATAAAAGCCCTTATTTTGCCACCATTTAAGTTCTAATCCAAATCAATCACTTATTCCATGACAGTCAGGTTAACTTACACACCAGAAGGTATAAGAAGAGCTGATTTACACAACGAGCACTTTTAAATACAAGTTATTAGATGGTAGACNAGAGAACACTTAAGCTTGTTATCGGGTAGTCAGGCAGCTGCTTGGCCCCCATCACTTTGGCATTTGAGCACTGGAGCCTCTTTTGCATTATTGAGTAGTTTATCTTTACAGTTCATAACTATATTTCTGAACGTGGGGACAGCATAATAGGAGGACAAGGGAAAGTGATGGAGGGCTCCTGGTTGCCATGGCAACCTAAACTGATCAATTCCCTGTCACTGTTTTATAAGAGGCACCACTCTCCTGTGGCCTCCAATGCTAATTACAAATGCAGGCCCTTTGCTGGCATCTTCAGCTTCCAGATTAAAGCAGTTCATGCCTAATTTATCATTTAACATGTCCTCCCACATTTGTAGTGCCGTACGGAATGAATAACAACTTCACTTGTTTACAGCGTTTTCAACTTAATTTCACTAATTAGTTTTGCAGTTGCAGGAATCCGAGGGGGTGGCTGCCCCTCCAGAATGCCGGGCACAGGCAGGGAATGGGCAGGGAATGGGCAGATGGACAGGCAAGGTCACCTTCCCTATGCCAGCGACAGGCTCTGCCCCCCAGGACCCCCACAATCAACACATTATGTTTATATCCCTCTTACTTTCAATCATGTTTCAAGTGACTGGGAAAATTTTTATGGGAATGGGAAAATTATGGAAAACCTCGTTAAGTTTCACAGTAATTCATATTGTCCTGTGCAAAGTTTGAGATGAAAATGCTGCTGCATTTACTTTGGAATTGGACACAATTTGGCCACTGACTGTCCTTCCAGCCAGAATTTTACTGCTTCAAGATTTTGACCAGATTTTAGGCAAACTGAACTTTCAATGTGTGTTTCAACACAGCATTTATCACTTCCCAAACTCAGGCCACTCAGAATGTTCTTCCACATCTTCGTACCTAGCACTTGTGTCTCAGAAAACCCTTTCCCACCCTCTGCATTCCAGAACTACATAGAACAGAGTGGGGAATCTCTACAAGAAAAACTAAAATGTGCTGGACCCAAAACGCTTTCAGTCATGACAGCAGTAATTACTCAGACATCTAGGAAAATAAACTTACTTAAGGAAGCCAGCAATGAGGACAGCCAAACTCTGGTGTCCTAGTATCTGGAAAAGTCTGCCCTTTCTGCTCTCAAGAACAGTATTATAAAATCTGCATGATTGAAAACTACTCTGAAATTTGAACTGAAATCCTAAAAAAAGCTGGAACCTGTTGTAAGATTCATCTCTGGCAACAGAATAGTTCTGTGTTTGAGTACTGCCGCCCCCAGGGAGCCCTGGATGAGGGAAGGGATTTTGGTTTGGTAATATTTGCACTGTTGCAGTCACAAAGGAGATCATCTGACAGCCTCTGCCCCAGGCAGCTCCTCCCTGTCATCAGTTTTACAAAAAGGCTCCTTCCCAGAACTGCTGTTAATCAACAAAAATTATACACCCACAGAAAGTGCAAACCCTCCAGAGGGTCTCAGGGGGCCTGGCGAGGCAGCGCTTCCAACTGCTGCTCATCGCCACAGCTGCGGTGGCACAGCCAGCCCAGCCTGGGCTCACAGGTGCTCCAGCTCACCACCAGCCTGGATTTCTGTGCTTCCCCATGCCCAGGGCACGGCCCCATGCCCCATTTCCAAGAGAACATGGGCAGAGCAGTGAGAAGTGATCTGGGCACAAGAGCCCCAAGCGGAGCCTGCCTGGCCAAGCTCGGGCTGAATGTGAGCACAAAGCTGGGCTTTGAGCAAATGCTGTTTCGGCTTTGCACAGAGCTCTAGCCCCATTCCACAGATTCAAGGGCACCCCAAATCCTCCTGTTCTACCGCAGAGAGAGCAAGGATGAGTGACTGAGAACACAGCCCTGCTGCTAAGAGTGGAAGTTTGTTTCTAAGAATAAATAAATAAATAAATCTGTAAAAACAAAATTTTTCTCATGTATGATCTACATTCTCCGCTATTTGCATTTGTTTTGTTCTATTATTTAGCCCATAATACCCTTAGTGAATACTACAGGGCAAGGCCAGACCTCTGGCATTCAGTAGCATTAAGCAGAGCTTAATTCTAGAAAAACAACCCAAGAAACTGCAAACCTATGTTCTTGGCCCTTATACGAGACTTGGCATTCATTTTGAACGCACAAAATGGCTGGAAACTCCACAGGAGAAAAGAGCTAGCTTAAAAATTATTCTATATTAGCACTGTCTATGTGCATGACTACGAACACCCCAGAGTACAAACTGTTTACTTGTTAACTCAATTTAGTTCTTCAGAAGTTTGAGATGATTTTGAGATGACAGCAGGATATCCTCCTGTCTTCACCCCAGGCCTAATTCCCAGGGAAAAGCACCATTTTTGAGGAACACCTTTCAAAAACTGCTGTAATACAGTAAAGCATAGGCCATGCAATGGTAGTTTGCACCCTCCTTCCAGAGCATAGAGCCAATATCCATTCTTTAAAATCCTTACTAACACACAAAAAACCCTGCTTTCCCATCTCCTCCCTACGAAAAACCCAATTTCATTAAAGGCATTTGCATCAATTGCATCAAGCTAGTGTAGTGGAGAGAAAAGCTTTTTTGTGCCAGCACTAACCAACACCAGCTATTGACTCACTGCTCCAGTGCTTTCTGCCTGTTTGTACACCCAGATCCAGTGCTTTCTGTCTGTTCGTACATCCATCAGCAGCACATGCTTTTTCATGTCCCCCTTTCTAACATTTCCTTGTAAACTTACATCTTCCAGTCCTCAGAGAGCCCAAACCTGAACTACATACTAACACACAGTTAATATTAGGATACAGCTACACACCACACAGACTTATCAAAACCCAGTTCCAAATAAAAGCACAACCCCTCAAGATTATCTGTATCTGCTGCTCTACCCAAAATGTTTATTTCAAACAACACTAAATCACACTGGGTTCTCCACTTGTGCTTTCAAATCCATCCGTCCCACTGGCCACTGACCACAGCAGCACAGAGCCCAGACAGCAGGACTGTGGGCCAGGCACGATCTGAAGAACCCTCTGGGCTCTCAAGTAAGAAAAGGAAGAGAGCCATTCACTACACTCTGGTTTATCTACACTGCACTCTTGCAGCTGCCAAAGAATCTGTTTACTGTTTAAGTCAGTCTGTAACTGTGTTTAAGGCATGCAGGAGGCTGTGTGCCACTACTCTGTGCTACTCAAATAAAGACAACATATTAAGAATAATCACTCCATCTCTATAAAACAGCTACATGCTGCTCAGAAGAGAACATAACAAATACTTCAGCTCTTTGTGAAGCACCATAATTGTTCATGATTTGCCTTTTCATTATTATAGCCTCATTCAAGATCTATTTACTCACTGAGTCCTTAAGGCTGGTGCAGCACTGACTATCAGCAGAAAGGTAGGATGGCTTGAACACTTCCTTAAGGAACAGATTGTTCCAGTCCTGAAGGTTTTTAACACTCCTCTCCACTTACTGGTGTGTTTGCCATGACAGACTATGTTTTATTACGATCTCAAACCTGTTATTTAGTGAACGTAAGCCTTCATCACCTGCAGAAGTCCCTGGCCCAAACTACACCCACTGTGAGCGACACAGATGCTGCTGCAGTCGCTTCAGTTTTGTTTCAATAGCCAAAGTATAAGATAAAAGGAAGATGGGATGTGCTGGCAGCAGTGTAACACACCCAGGATCTCCACTGAGATTCTCCCAAGAATCTCTCCCAAGCTGCTCTAGATCTGCCTGCTTTCACTTCAGGATAACTGTAAGTTCCCCAAGAGTTAATGCAGCACCTTCGGGTTATTAAATGGAACATGCAGAACATTACATTATTATGCTGCACATGGCTAAGGAATTTTAGTATTCACAGGATTATGGTAATTAAGTCTTCCTTCACTTTGGGTGATGTGACACTTGCTTGACTATAATGTCACTCCACTTAAAGTCTGTGTAAACAACATTATCTTAGTCACTCTGCATTACATTTCCAACTGTGAGCAAAATTACAAGGTCAAAGTGGACAAGAATGTAGGTAATCCCAAGGAAACATCATGTAAATGATTCACTCAAGGTTCAAGCTGGGTTTTCAAGGGTGGTAAAAGGCTTATGTACTACACTGATATTTTAGTACTGATATTTTGCAGAAGGTATCAGTGGCAAACTGCAGTTCTGTGTGTAGGGATTTTTACCTGCTCAGGTCTCTGCAATCTTCTCCTTTTATAAGGACTGGGCTGCCAAAGAAATGCACAGAGTAGAAGAGGACTGATTTTGAACAAAAAGCTATATGGAACCAGCAGAATATTAATTAACTCTATAAGTGACAGATGCAAACAAAGAAATATATATTCCACAGACATAATTAACATAACACAATAAAACCTCCATTAAACTGTCAGTCAGAGAGCTGGGAAAAATATTAACCTCATTGTTACGAACAATTCTTTTAATTCACTTAGCTGGACTTGCTTTACCTTGGAATATCAAATAGGAAAGCATTTCATGTCTTTTTTTCTGATTTTGATTGTTGAACAGACAAATGTGAGGCTAAATTTCTCTTACCCTAACAAGTACACAGTAAACTCCAAGCACACAGATGTGTTTCAGTGTGTGCATATACATACATACATACATACATATATATATACACACTTGTCTAGCTCTCAACGACACAAGATCTAGTTTGATCTCAGACTGAAGAACAGGACTGCACAGATGAGCAAGCTGCATTCCTCAAATTAGGAGGTAACATCTTACAAATCCATAAGCTCTGCAAGTTTGGAAACAGCAGCCCACCCCTTTCCTGTACCATAAAACTCACTAAACAGAAAAAAAAACCTTGTTAGAATTTCCAGAACTGTTCAAACATTGTAAATCCATGAGCATTCAAGCCTACATAGTTGGAGACGTAACAAAACCAGGATGGTTTGGGATTTATCAATAGTGAGGCTTTAATGATTCCTGGGAATTCCACCTGCAGAGAGAAGTGGAACCTGGGGACATGTCAATGACATTCCAGATCCTTGGAACTGTCATTTCAGCCATTTCTATCTAGAACAGAAGCTGTGGGAAGATTAATTAATTAATGATTAAATAATGAACTACACTGTTTCAAGTTCTCTCAGGTAGGAATTAAACAGGAAGTTTAGTGATAAAAACAGTCCTTTGCCAAAAAGCTACAGGAGTGAAATCTGCCATTCCAGCTCTTCCCTTGCTACAGTCAGGGATGGAAGAGCCACGAGCCTGCTCCCAGCACACTCATCACGTCCTGCTGCAGAACCACCAGGCTGGGCATGGTGGACACTAAAGCTCATAGTGCTCTCAGCAGCTGCATCCTTCTTTCAAATCTCAAATTACAACAGAATCTGATATAATCAACATTTCATCTCTAGTGTATGATCAAGCATGACATAAACATGACAGATAAATACTAACAGTTGAAGTAAAACAATACACAAAGAAATCTTTTCCCCTTTAGACCACTTTCTGCTCCATGGGTAAGACACAGAAACGTGTCTCTTATATTTCTTCTTTGCATATGTTAACCAGGATGCCCCCACAGCATTCAACTCTGAAAACACCATGTGGAGAATTTATTTACCTGGTTGCTCTCGGAGAAAGCTACAATGAGACACTAGTGACAAAACTCCTTTTAGTAAATTCTTCAGCATGAAAGGCTTCAAAGGTACAGCACAGAGTCTGCTTCCCCATCAAACCTAAATTCAGAGTATAACTCAATTATACCACTGATTATACAACATGAATTATTTGTAGCTTTTTCACAGTTGTTTGCAGGCGCAGATGTCAAACACAGCTCAAACTTGTGATCCAAAACTCTGCACCTGTGACTGTGGACAAAGTCAGGGAACAATGCTCAGAGTGAAGGCAAAAAGGGGTTTCCCAAGTGGGATCATCTGCAGACATACAAAGAGAAAAAGATGTGCAAACACTGAGAGCAGCAGATCGGCCCTGTGCACTACAGTAACTCACTGCTATCCTTGAAAAAACACAGTAAGTCAACTCTTAAATCCCTTTGCAATAGGATTTCCATATGAGAGGAGAGTAACATCATTTAAACTGAATTTCACAGCATTCAGCCATTTCAGACCTGTAACATAGGTGGCTAAAACAAGATAATTTCATATTTGAAATATTTCAATATTCCCCAATCACACTTGTTATTTATCTTGCATGTCAATGATACTTGTCACATACATTATAACTTAAGTCTTACTACAGGATTTAATGGAAAAACAAATAAAAACTAAGTTCATATAATATTACTAATATAAACAGGCAAAATATCATCAAGATCAGTGGCTTGGTGTCTATTTTGGCAGGGGCTGAATTTGGCCTAATGACTTCTGGTTCTGATTTAGGGTTCCCCGTCATGTATGACTTTGTGACTTCTTCAGTATGTTTTCTTTGAAAAGTAAAGGTTTTCTGTATGAGATTGGAATTTAATTGTTTCCTTTTTAGACAAATATGCTTTTGGATGGATGCTGATGGAAAGGGCAATCAGATGTCAAAAGGGCAGCAGTACAGTGAGATTATGTGCCGAGGTCTAGGGCAGGACAGGCAAACAAGGGGATCTCAGATCACTTGAGCAGATCCTTATAAATAAAATCTCAGATAACAGGCTTTGTTTATTCTGTAAAAACGCGTATCAGCAGGTCAAATCAACTCCTGTTATGTTAACTACTTAAGTTACTTTCTTACTAACAAATACTCCTGACAGCATAACAGAACTCTCATCTATGAGCATCTGGAATGCAAGGAGGGAAAAAGAAGAGTTTAAGTAATTAGGAAGGAGATGTCCTGCATCTAAAAGGAATGAAGTGTTCTCTCACCATTTGAGGGGGGAATAAATAAACANAAAACTCTGCACCTGTGACTGTGGACAAAGTCAGGGAACAATGCTCAGAGTGAAGGCAAAAAGGGGTTTCCCAAGTGGGATCATCTGCAGACATACAAAGAGAAAAAGATGTGCAAACACTGAGAGCAGCAGATCGGCCCTGTGCACTACAGTAACTCACTGCTATCCTTGAAAAAACACAGTAAGTCAACTCTTAAATCCCTTTGCAATAGGATTTCCATATGAGAGGAGAGTAACATCATTTAAACTGAATTTCACAGCATTCAGCCATTTCAGACCTGTAACATAGGTGGCTAAAACAAGATAATTTCATATTTGAAATATTTCAATATTCCCCAATCACACTTGTTATTTATCTTGCATGTCAATGATACTTGTCACATACATTATAACTTAAGTCTTACTACAGGATTTAATGGAAAAACAAATAAAAACTAAGTTCATATAATATTACTAATATAAACAGGCAAAATATCATCAAGATCAGTGGCTTGGTGTCTATTTTGGCAGGGGCTGAATTTGGCCTAATGACTTCTGGTTCTGATTTAGGGTTCCCCGTCATGTATGACTTTGTGACTTCTTCAGTATGTTTTCTTTGAAAAGTAAAGGTTTTCTGTATGAGATTGGAATTTAATTGTTTCCTTTTTAGACAAATATGCTTTTGGATGGATGCTGATGGAAAGGGCAATCAGATGTCAAAAGGGCAGCAGTACAGTGAGATTATGTGCCGAGGTCTAGGGCAGGACAGGCAAACAAGGGGATCTCAGATCACTTGAGCAGATCCTTATAAATAAAATCTCAGATAACAGGCTTTGTTTATTCTGTAAAAACGCGTATCAGCAGGTCAAATCAACTCCTGTTATGTTAACTACTTAAGTTACTTTCTTACTAACAAATACTCCTGACAGCATAACAGAACTCTCATCTATGAGCATCTGGAATGCAAGGAGGGAAAAAGAAGAGTTTAAGTAATTAGGAAGGAGATGTCCTGCATCTAAAAGGAATGAAGTGTTCTCTCACCATTTGAGGGGGGAATAAATAAACAAACTGCACTGAGAGAGTTCGTGGAGCATCAAGTAAACAATGCTTAATTTATGTAGAGAACTGCCAATGCCACTCCTAATTTTTTGAATAATCTTACCAACTTTACTACAGCACTCCATTTTACTTTGTTTGCACATATGCTTGATAATATCTTTATGCAACGCTTCCCTGAGGCAATTCTCACTACAGAAAATGTATTGTAATAAATCCAAGCTCGCTTTTTAATTGCCAAGTGTCACCCAAGTGCTATGTCCTGTCTCTGGCTGCAGGAAGCTCTAGCAGAGACCCATTCTGCAATGTGATTATAACCCACAACTTTTATCTTGTGAGAATATATCAGAATTCCAGCTCTCTTTAATGTTGAGTGACCATGTGTGAAAAGCTGCCTCTTCCCAAATAGCCTGGCAATTCCACTTGGCTTTTATCCTGCCTTTTAGCAGGCTGTCCATTCTGTATGGACTGATATGCATTTAGCAATGATCCCACACCTCACCACAGCAGCTTCCCAAGAGAATTTCACATCAGCTATTCCCGAACATCTAGGGGGAAGGGCTAAATTTGAGCACTTAGCAGGGAAAAACCTCCTATCATCCAAAATGAGCACAAGAAGCTGCTCCCTACGCAGAGAAGGATTTGTTATCCCCCATGGCAGGCACATTTGCCTCTCCACCATCTCCATGTGTGCCCAAATTCCATGTGAGGTAACTGAGTATTGCAGGTACTGCAAAATCCCAAGTATTTTGAGAACACAAGACTGAACTTTTTCTTTTCCTTTGATTCATTTTTGGTTTTGTTTTTTGGGTTTTGGGGCTTTTGGGGGTTTTTTGTTTAAATAATATATTTTTCTAAACACAGAAAATTGTTTTGCAAAACATTCTCACTTAAACAGTATTTGAGAGCAGGTTTCAGAGATATTTGAAGGAAAATGGGTATTTTATTCCTTGATTACTTTTTTTCTGCCTTTAAGTATTAATTTTCCACCTTTTTTTTCCTCCTCTGAAGAACGTCTGTTCTAAGACAACAGAAAGTGGAAATAAAACAGAAAAATACTCAAAGTTTAGAGTGGTCCAGTTATAAAATAAAAAGAGTAATTTACAAACCAACTTTCTCAGCATGCTCTAACACTGAGCTGCAGCTCCTCTGGACTATTGCTTTCTAAATTATTCAGGGACCACATTCTGCAAATGCATCTGTGCAAGTCCAAGTGCCAGTCAGCTCCATCTGCATCATTCTTCTGCATGTAGAACATTCCCAGAGGTTACATAATGAAAGTGATGCTGAGCAGAAATCTCTGCCGGACACATTGGCTTTAATGGAAAAGTTTGGTCAATTAGAATTACGCTTTTTAACGTTTTTCACCCCATGCATTTCTAATGTAGGCCAATACAAAACCTTCTAGTGATAAGACTACTAAACTTTTTTTTTCCAAGATATTCCAATTTCTGGTCTTCAAAAATATTATAAAAACAGGATCTGTATGTGTGTGAGTTGAAAGATACAGGTCAATGGGTTTGTGCTTGTCCACTATCCTCTGAGGAGCACATAAAATACGAAGTATGATCCTGTTCTGCCTATATGGAGACTTTCAAATGAACTTTAGGAGCAGAATATCGAGTGACTCTCCTAGGAAAGAAGAGAGTATTAACTTTATTACATCTATCTCATTATGAGTAACACCAGTTTACTGAAAAAAATACAAAGAAAATAGCAACTGCAAGAAGGTCACAAGGATTGACAGTAAACCTGTGGGTCAGGGAACACTGGGTCAGAGATCTGTGAAGATTTAAATTTTAAAATGACAGCAAATCTTGCAAGCTATTCTCCATCGTGTAACATGAGTAATTACCAATACCTTTCAAAAGAGACAATTAAAATCTTGTATTCTTAAGACATTTTACCTTCTTTCTGAATGTAAGATTATCCTGGGCATATTTAACTTAAAGATCACAAGCTGAAAGGCAGAGTTCACAGGGAGTGGAACAGCACAAGGGACCCAACTAAAAATCCACATTCATTATTCAGGCTGTTACACAAATCAGTTGGGATCTTTAGGCAGATAGAGTATGATCCTGATGGACAAGATGTTGTTGTATTCCCTGGCTTTGTTCCCAAGCAATCTTGGAGGGGGATCACAGATTTCTTCCTGGGGCAGATTTCATGGCCCCAAGTGTATGTGATAATAGGGACAGAGGAACGAACCGGCCACAAACCCAAGCACAGCCTTCCCCCCTTCACGTTCCATGACATGAAATGGGCTGTCAGGAACTGTTGATAAGCAGCCTGATCTCATGTACAGACTTCTGTATAACCATTTCAAAGGTCTGACCAGCAAGGAGGGTATTTCCCTGACTGTCCTGCACATCTGAACAGGCAGCTTGCTTCAAGTCAGATGTAAAACTGTGACAATTTTTGGAAATCCAGTTGCACTCTCAAAATTCTCAACTAAATCCTGCACCTTTCAGCAAGAAAAATACTCAAAAATGTGGTTTCTTTAACTGGTGTCACACTCTCCTCCCACTCGCATCCGCTTGACTGAAGCCAGCCATGAAGGACATTTCTTTTCTGATGTTCAGCCTTTCTTTCCTCAAGAATGTAAGAATTTAAAAATTTTGAACTGCAAATATTTCCAGTTCTTCAGAACTGCTGCAGTTTGCCTTACCCATGTTATTTAACAGCTTAAACATAATTCTGCTTTTCTCAAAGGTTCTTTGGTACATGTACATGCTGATAATTAGGTGAGCTACATTTATACTTCTGCCTGTAGTATCTGCTATGGCTACTGATAATCCCAAATTTGTTAATGTATTATTGCAAGAAAAACAAAACTGATGTGAAAGGAACTTAATGCAAATAATACTCTCAGGCCCAGCCTGTAAAGGCTTCAAAAAGCTTAATGATTTTCTCAGATGAGGTGTAACAACAAAGAATCTCATGGTTCAGTGTCAAATGTCTGCTAGAAGCCAATGTTCATCACAACTGGAATGACTTGTTCATCATAGATTCCATCAATAATTGTTTCAGTATGTGAACGTGATCAATGTCACTCTCATCACGTATAAATCAAGCTGGGTATTTTCTAATGGGACCTTCAGTATTCTCATGGATCCTGCTCANGATGCAGACTGACCTGGGTATTTTACTGTAAAAACTGTTTTCTGACCTCTTTAGTGACTAAATAAAGCTAAAATATTACATAATTAGACAAAACTTTTTTTTTTCATAGGATAATTTTAAAAACTAATCTTAAAAGTAATCTTAAAGTCTGTTTATGCCTTTTTAGGTTTCAAATTAAATGCTGTATTTTGGCAATTCCAGAGTAGTTTTAGGCTACAACTGTGCTGCACAGCTTTACCCACATTTGGTTCCCTTCCCACTCCTATTTCAGAAGGGAAGTTCTGCCAGCACACAGATCCAGCCACGGGTGTGTGGAGTGCAAGACTTCTCCAGAGGAGAGAACGGTAGGATCTGGATATCCAGAGGGTAGGGAACCTCTACTTGCCTCAGGAACTTGGAGAAAACCAAATCCTGCAAGGTCTCCTGAGAAGTTACACCACAGCTTCTGTCCAAACAACTTTTTTTTCTGAACCCAACCCCCTCCAGCCTAAATGACTGGTAAGACTGTCTGAATATATGACAGTATTTTCAGATTTTTTCAGACGCATTTCATATGTTTTTGTATTTTCCCAGCTCAGGTAATGTTAGAATGGGGAAGGGAAGCCTGGTTTCTTTCTGCTCAGAAGAGAAAAGCAAAAAGTGCACAAGGATTGCTCGGTTACTTGCCCCTCAACTGACAGATACCTTTCCTTTTATAATAATTTTGGATACAAAAGAAATAGAGTTATATATTGATATATAGTTCAGGAGATTTTATATTTTCCAATTAAATGCCTTTCAACCTTTGCTCTTTAAAGGTTATAGAAATTCATGATTTTAGCCTCTCCTCAGACTTCCTATCTTTAGTCATAAGGTCAATCAAATTCCACTTTTCAAATGTTACATCTTTAAAGAATATGGTAACCAGAACAAAAACAATATTTTAAGTGAGGTCAGAAGATTTCCTAACCTTTACAAATATTCCTTGCATTCTTATTCCATTACTGGCTGTTGTACCCCTTCTCCTTCCCCTTCCTTCCTCTCTCTTCTTGTCTCATGTATGTTTTTTTTACTGATGTCTCCATAGTTTAAAACTGTAAGTAGATAACAAAGCAAAAGAAGAATTTCCAGGCCCTCTCCTTACCCC
>VWYE01009601.1:0-42717 GCA_013398995.1 Alaudala cheleensis | reverse complement strand
GGCTGTTTCAAACCACGACACACACGAGGCTATTAAGAAACTCATCCCAGCACTTCAATCAGGCCAGAATTCACAAGACCCAGAGTGCAGAAGGAGGGACAGATAATCCAGTCCCAGTGCAAGGACAAGAAGGCAGCAGAACTGCTGCGATGCTCAGACAGCGAGGAAGCGATGCTCTTATCATTTTGGCAGAGAAGCCAGAGCATAAAAAACCGCTTCCAGCTTGAAATTTGGAAGGTTCCAGCTTGAAATTTGGAAGGTTCCAGCTTCCTGTGCTGGGTGTGAGATGCCATCCCTGCCACCCCTGCCATCCCTGCCATCCGTGCCGTGTCCCGGGGCCGCTCCTGCCCCGGCGCTCGCCGTCAGAGGGCGGTCTGACACTGAGCCTCGCCCGCGCCTCGCAGATGTAAAAACACCAAACACGCAGAGCATTCCCAGCCCTCCAAAGCCCCTTTAAAAATGCTCTCCAGCTAGCGTGATTCTGCTCGTAGGACGAGAGGAGAACTGGGTTCAAGATGGGGTCTTTTAAGATGTGCGTGTGTCTTAGGGCGGGGAGTTTGAAGCGTTTTCTCTTCAACGAGCAGTGTTGTTAATTGACACGGTGTTTGGGTTTCTGCACAAAATAAGAGCTTATTAAGTCTTCTGCAAATCCGTTATGAAATAATTTAGTGCTCTGTCAGTTTTTTTAAAAATGGTCTTGTAATGTGAAATGCAAATGAGTAGAAAAACAAATGAATAAATCATATATCACAACTTAGAGCGTTGCACAAAGGCTAGCAAGCTGGCTGTGATGTGTCAAAATGTTTCTTGTCCTTCTGAGCCAGACTCATTATTGGAGTCTTTTGGGTTTTCTTTCATGTGGGCCTCCCTTCATTAGGCTGTCTTGTGGACTACAAAAAAACCCCACAACCCAAAATACAGGGGAAAAAATGCTGTGCTGGACCACACTACAATGTGCTGCTCTGGCATCAGAGAGGAAGGTGGTGGCTTAGAAAGGAGCAAGGAACAGAAGGGAGAAATTTCTCTCCTTAGATATTTTTGATTCCAAGGACAGTGGCCTTGGCAGAGTTGTTCAGGTCCAGTGTCATAGAAGGTGGTGAATCCTGCACATGAGTAATTCTTGTGGGAGCATGAGCTGTGGAGCAGAGAAATCTCAAGTAAACCAAAGTTACTGCAGGGTAGTATCGACCATGTGTTCCCTGAAGCCTCTCAGATCTGCAGGAGTTAATTATGCTATTAATTTCAAATGGCATTCTCTCCCCACTGGAGAATTTGGGAAATCCTTTATAAGGAAATATCCACCAATGGCTTCTCCTCCAGAGGTCAATTCCCTGGGAGAGTGAGCCCTGCAAAAATCACTGGGAATGTCTTAGACAGTGATGAAATTAGAGTTGTGTGAATTAGAGGGTGATTGTTGGAAACAGGATGAAATAAGGGGACAACAAATGTGTTAACCCAGCATGTTCTTACATCTGAACTTTGTGACTCCTTGGCAGATCCATAGATGGCTAAGGGAAGGAGGATTGATTTGGTCATTTCAGTTGCCACTCAGAAAAATCTGTATTTTTTAGTATTCCTTGTTTTCCCAGTTACTACAGTCCCCTGAATTTCTTGCTAGTTATTCTCCACTAATTTGTTGAGCAGCTGATTTAGAAAAGACTGGCACAGATGCAACTCTGTAGTAGGTAATGCCAGAGACCAGAAATGCAGATCCTGCTTGTGTATCCTGATGTGTATCCAATTGATTGATCTTCCACATTTTCTTCTTTTAAATTAGTAAGAATGTGGTTTTTAGGAAAAGGAATCAGGATATGCATTTCCCAGACAGGAAAGAGGAACAGGTTGAGGTCAGTATTACCAGTATTCCTTGAGCAACTATTTCCAAAGAATCTTCCCAGTTACACAAAAGATGCAAATGTGAAATCAGATTTTTAGTGAAGTAAAAGTCCTGTTTTTCTCAGTGCTGTGTTTTACAGAACTCTGAAAATTTATGTCTTGTAGAACAAAATACATTTGCTCTTAGTGCCATAACATCATAGATATTGTCATAGTTCCTATAATAGAGTTGTTCAGAACTTCTGGCAGCTGTATTTCCTCTAGAAATGTCATAAGGCAGCAAGTTCCACAGTTCAGCTCATGTAATCTATTAAAAAAAAGAAAGAAATAATTTTATCCCTCTTAAGCCTTTGTGGCCTTTTCATCTCAGATGTGTCTCTGCTCATTTATTAGGAAATATGGGAAGCAGAAGCTCCCATGGCATTTGCTCTTTATAATTCACAATATAGATATTCTCTGTGTGTTTTCCTTGAGGCTTTCTCATTACACCACTGGAGATACCTCAGGAAACTCAGCAGCTGCCTTAGTGGTTTTATCCCATGATGAGCCTGGAGTTGACTCAGAGTGTGTGGACCCTGCACAAACGTGCAAGTGCATTCCCTTGCATGCAACACAGCCCCTCCAGCTGTGACCTCAGACCTTTTCTTCCTCCCCCCTTTCTGCATCAGGACACCAAAAGCAGATTTTTACACTTAAATCTGATGGGTATAAAATAGAACCATTAGACAGGCAGAGTTAAGACTGCTGGGAAATCCAAAGCAATTTTTTTTGATGATTAATAATAGATTATCCTGGTGTAAAAAGCGAATTGCAGCATTTGTAAAGGAAATATTTTTTCTGTTTAATGCATGGCACACAATAATTCACCAACAGCAGTGGGGCATTTTTCATGTTTTTATGGGATGCTGAAACATTTAAAAGCTCGTCCTCTGGAATCTACTAGTAAAAGATATTTTGTTAAAAGGTGATTCCTGGAGTTGTTTAGATTGTGTTTCTTTAAAATGCTCCATTTGTGCTGATTTATCTTTTTGCAACTACTAGTTTTCATTTGTGTTTTCAACTAACTAACTAATTAGTTTTCAACTAATCTTGAGTCCTTGCATTTGAGCCCATTCAGACTGTGAGAAATGGTAGAATGCTGCTTTCTATTTCGGTTTGGCATTAAAGAAATTGTCTTTAAAAGGTTCCTTTTTAAGAGATTTCCATCAGCCTCAGATTTTTTCATATGACTGGAGGACCAGCTCTTTAAAATCAGTTTCCAGCATTTCCCTCTGCTATCTGTCCTCAGGAGTCTTTTGAAAACATTCATTTTGCTTTGTCAGGATCCTCTGTAAATTCAGAAACAGTTCCACCTCACCAGGACCTGACATCAACCAAAATTGGTGTAAGGAAGTGCAGTCTTGTCCTCAGTTTCTCCTGCCCCTTCAATGAGCTGAATCAGAGCACTGGTGGAGCTGGAGAATAACCAACCTTCCCACCAATGGTCAGCCTGTCCCCAAACTGGTTCCCAGAGCCCACCTGCCCTGTGGCTCCATGAGCACCAGTGCCAGGACTTGAGCTGAGAAGAACAATCCATTCTGCAGCCAGATAAACCTGTGCCAGACTGGCCTGATCATGAAACTATTGCTGCAAGCTTTAAATCTGCAAGTGACTTAGGGAGGGACCCCTTGGACCTGCCCAAAACAGCTTTCAAATCCTCATCTTGCTGCTTCATTCTGAGGGGATTGATTCTCCTAGGTCCTTAGCAAGCAGAATGCTTGAACCCTGGCTTAATTTTAATTTTCCCAGTCAGTATGTGGTTACATTTCAAGCCCTTTAAGCACATTTATTCCCTGTTTGCACTGGCTCCATGACCAGGGCTCCCAGTCACGACAACAGTGAAGATATCAGCAATAATGTGCTGCCACAATTATTATTACTTGTCTAAGCTGAACATCCCAGATGTTCTCCCAGCAGTGGATGATGAAACTGAGCTAAATTCTGACATCTTTGCTCAAAATGAGTGAGACCTGCTGTTCTAGTGGATGCCTGCCATGGGATCCACCTGCCCCAGGACACCCATGGAGGGTGTGCTGATGTGAGCAAGCAGGGGCTTTGGACTATCAGTGTTTGCAGTGATTTGCAGGATCTCTGAGGATGAATCCAATTCTCCCTCATTTGCAGTCACTTCATATTCAAAGTTAAACCTGTAATCCTTTAGCAGGCCCTGCCCATGGATGGATGTTCCCTGTAATCCTGACATAAAGCATCAGCTGCAGGCAGAGGAGGGATGGGGTGCTCGGGTCCCTGGCACCTCAGGAACACCTGATGGGGTGCAGATGGAGCACTCAGGTCCATCAGGAACACCTGATGGGGTGCAAATGGAGCACTCAGGTCCATCAGGAACACCTGATGGGGTGCAGATGGGTTTTCAGGAGCAGGACAGCCCCACTCTGTGATTAATCAGCCGTGCTGGGAAGTGAGCAGGGCTCAGCTGCTCTGTCCCTGTGCTGTGTGTCTGAGCATAGAGAAGGTGCTGGGTAGGCAAATCTGGCTCATTCCAGAAATAAAGTAAAATTGACCAAATTTTTACAGATTCTCTCCTTTCTGCTTCAGCTGAAATTGCCATTTTTCTTGCCTTGATATTCTCTGAAAAGCGTTTTGCAGCAGTTCACAGTTAAAAGAAGTCCTCGAGGGATTCTTTAGCAGCTGAATTAAATTGAAATCACTAGATTTCTAGTCAGCATTAGATTGTAGAAGTAAATGTCTTCACTTCTCCCCATTTCACAGCAAAGTTTTTTTTATGAAGATTGTTTTATCTGAGAACACATTTCCTTTAGGCACCCCGGTTTTGGAGCATTCTCTTTGTGATTTAATGCACATGGAGGTACATGTGTGTTACTCTCAGAATGGAACCAGAGGGGAAAAAATGAAAATCTGTCCATCTGCAATAGTTTAGTGGGAAAGAGCTATTGTCTTCCAGGTTTTTTTCAGCCTGTGGAAGATTGCTTTTTCCTAGCTGGTTGTCAGCAGAGGAAGGCAGGGAGTTGAGTGCTCCATCCAAGGAACACTGACACTGGAAAAGCTCAATTGTGTAACTAATTATCTAGAAAGACCCTATGAGACAACAGCTGGAGGAGATTAAAGCAGGTGGATTTGTGACTTGAAGAGTCCACCCAAAAATGAGTCATGCCAAAAATCAGTGGAGTGTGGGGTTATCTTTCCTGGCAGGGAAAACAGCTCTCCTTCACCTCCTGCACCTGAGATCTTGATCTGAAATCCTGCAGGTTGCTTATTCCTCTTTTCCACAGACTGAGTCACCACTTCCAAGGGCAGGAGCCTGCAGGAAGAGTTCAAAGGTGGAGTGTTTGTGCAGGAATTGAGAACCAGCAGCTTCTCTGCTTAGGGGCATTTTGCAGGAGGCAAAAGCAAAAACCTCTGGAAGAGGAAAACAAAGTTTTGTTTTAGAGAGCTGATAGTTTTACTACCTCTTTTGCTGGCAGGATAAGGTGCTCAGCTGGCATGAACAAGTTCTGTTGAAGTGCACAGAGCTGTGCCAGGTAAAGCCAGCTGAGATCAGACCCTTGGCCATGCAGTCAGGATGCCTTCCTGATGTCAGGGGTGACAAAGCTCCTGCCAAGTCTGTTACTCCAAGTGGCTCTTTTAAAAACCTTGTTGCTCCAAAGAAATCATGAGCAAGCTACTACATTTTATTATTTCTCCCTCTCTTGCCTTCTTTTTGTATTTTTCTTAAGCTAAGCCATATTAATTTTGAGCTGTAAAGCTTTCTAAAAGCCTGCATAAACTCATGAGCTGGAGCCAGCAGCATGCAATGGTGCGTGGCACAGAAAAACACCAGCAGCATTTTCCCCAGAATTGACACCTTAGAACTCTGCAGCAAACCAAATATTTTGAAAAGTGGTGCAACCAAATGAAAACTCTTAAATTTGCCAGCAGAAGGTGGATTGCTGATGCAGTAAATCTGCTTTTCTTGCACCATCCAGGCAATTAATCCTTTATGTCAGAAAAATCCCCATAAACCAGCAACTTGGGACATTTGAGAATTGTCTATCACTCTTCTCTCTTGCTTTCCCTTCTTAATTCAGCCAATTAGAAGATGCAGAGCACTTAATAAAGTCATTCTCAGCCTTTGCTGGATACTCTGGAGCATTGATGTGCTTCGTTTTCAATAGAGGAGGGTTGGTTTTCCCTGTCCAGGCTGTTTTTCCCAAACATATGCTGTGTTGTGGTTCACATATTTCATGGAATATAACTCTCTGGATATGCTGCATGCTGTGCTATAAGCTCTTTGCAGAGACTGTAAATCCTCAAGGATTTTGCAAAGTTAAGAATTTTGTAACACATTTATTTCCTGTCTTGAGATCTGATCCTCTAATTAGTCCCATCCAGGTGAATTCTTACACTTACAGAGCTGCAGCCATGTTCTTTTAGCTCAGAGGTCTGCTTGGCAGATTTTCACTCCATAAATATCCAAGGATGCAAGATCCCAGCCTGAGGAATCAAAGAAAATGCTTTCTAAATGTGGTGCTTTTAGTTAAACATCCCACAGTGAATTTGGACTAAGACCTGCTTCTAAACTCAATTCATCACCTTTAATCTGCAGTGTGTGGGGGGAAAATCAGGCCAATGAGAAAAAATATAAACATTTTGCTCAGATCTGCCTCCTTATCTGACATTGGAAAGTCCCATAAAAGAAGGAGAATGAGTGTTGAAATACAGCTACAAAATTTAATGGTTTTATTGCTCTTATAGGGACAGCATATAAGAAGTCTGCATGTATATGATGTGTGTCTGTGGTCTTTGACCACAAAACTTAACATGAGAAAGGAAAGTGTTGACATTTGGTAAAGAAATAGGTTCCTCCCAGCCAGCCACCCACAAATGCAGTGTGTGTAGCAATCGTCTCCTAATGTGCTTTCTTTCCCTCCAGATATATGTGTGTGCTCTGATCTTTTATTTGCCTCTTTAATGCATCCCTGCAAATGAAATTAGTGCTCTGGGACGGGGCTGAAACATTCAAGTGGCTCTTTTTGCATCAGCACTGGCTGGCTTGAAATGAGCTCCATAGGGAGTCTGGAAAAGGGGGGATCTCCAGGAAAGGAGGATGTAGAATCAGGAAAGGAAGATCAGAAAAAGAAAGAGGTGTTTGACTGTTTTAGAGGGGGGGTTTCCCTGAACCTCCTCTTTCAGCCCTGAAGTTCCCTGAGTTGGAGTTTAAACCTCCAGCACCGAAAATAAGCAGAGACAAAAGCGTTGAGCGCATCTGGTTTGATAAATAGTGAGCAGCAGAGCCTGGAATCCTGCACGGCTCACACTGTGCTCCCAGCCCTGTGGTAAACACATGAATAGAAAGGAGAAGGCAGCGAGTCTTCGACTGCACTCGCCAAGAACATCTGCATCGATGAAAAAAAAAAAAAGGAACTTTCCCTAATTGAAAATGTAGTAGTTTCAAATGCTTTCCAACGGAGGGTTTGGAAAGTCGCTCAGGGGCTGCAAAGATAGCAGGGAACAGCAGAGGCTTTGGGCCTCCAGTTCAGGTTAATTCCCCCACCCTCCTCCTTCTAACTTGGACATTGAGGAGGTGCTAATAACATCTTTACAATTTCCAACAAGGGAAAACGTCTCTCTGTCCACTTCAGCCACATCATTCTGTAGTTCTCTAACTCTGTCCTTACCCTCATCTCCCCTTCCCTCCTCCTCCTCAATATTTCCTCCTGTTTCTTTGAGATCTACTACACCAAAAGTATTTTTGGAAATACCACAGCCTATTGTTTTTATTAGTGACTGGAAAGCTTTGTAGTAGGATGCTTTTTGTGTTTCATTTGTTTTCCTTGCTCTGGCACAGCTGTTTTTGCTTTAGCAGCATTAGAGAGATGGTTAAACTATTTGTGGCCTTTCCTAACCCAGCAGATCTCTTGCACCGAGTGCTTTAAACTGAATGAGACTGTAAGTAACAGGTTGTCTGTTCTGTGCATAAAGTTCCAAATGCACTGTTTTTATGAGATCTTTTAATTTGTTCAAGCAAAACACTGATCACTGTGAAGCAAGTCCCAGTTTCTCTATAAATTTCCCAGCCAGGAGCACTGACAGGACCTGGACTCAGGAGGATGCAGAACAAATGAAGTAGCAGATCTTGTTCAAACCTGCACATGCACAGAAATATTCATGGAAAAGGGGTTCATGTGAGGTGTGGTGATCCCCACTGCAGCCAGGAGGGAAAAGGAAGGAAAGCCAGAGCAGGTGATGGGGGCAGAATGTGGTCTGAGGACAAATCTGCCAGAGGTGGCATTAAAAATGCTTTTCTGGCCACTGTGGTTACACAGAGCAAGGTGGGGAATTAGGAAGCAGGCAGAGAATGGTGACAGCAGAAAGTGGGCAGTGAAGAATGGAGCAAAAGGAATGTAAAGTAGAATGAAAACCTAAATGGGGAGTGAAAACATAACACATCTGTGCAAAGGCAAAGGGGAGAGCAAAGGGAAAAGAGGAAATGAGTTGCACTGGAGGTTTCAGTGTTCATGTCTGGTGACAGAATGTAAGTGATATTGAAAGTATGGGCTGATGAACAGCAGGAAAATGAAAGTTTAGAGTGTAACTGTGTCCTGCTGAATCCCACTCTTACCACACATCCTCACCACCTCTGCTGGGCAGGCACAAGCTGCTGAACAGCAATTTGCTTGAGAGACTCAAAATCTGCTCAGCAGTGGCTTGGCAGTTTTGTTCCTGCTGAGGACAGACCTGGCTGGATTTGGCCACATGAGCTTGGGCTGGCACTGGGCAGGAGTGTGGGGATGGATGGAGGGAGGTGGCACCATCCCTGTCAGCACCTCCCAGCAGTGGAAAAGCAGCACATGGATCAGCTCACTGATTAGATATGAAGCAGGTGGAGTGGTGAAAGGACATGTTATATCTCCTACTACAGTAATGCAGAGTGTGTTTCTTGCCTCTCCATGCAGTGGCAAGGAATTGCACTTGTCAGAAACCACGCCCTTTGTGGCACTGCAAAACAAATGTATTTTCAAGCACCTTTTTTTTTTTCTCTCTCTGCTGGTTTTTTTTTTTGTCTTTTTCCTTCATTAAAAAGAATTGTTTTCAACTCTCCTGTCAGTTTTTCTGGGGGTCCCATCTGTGGGTCCATGACTTAATGAGGCCAGGGACAGTGCAGAGATGATAATTACAATGAGAGATCATTGTACATACTTGATCAACATACTTGATTTACATGTCCTGTCTGCACTGCTTCTCTGTGTCACCCAGGAGGTTTTATTTAGCACAGCAAAGTCCAGGGAATTGTCCCCATGTCTGTCCCCACACAGGGACTGTTTCTGCCCATGGAAGGGAGTATCAGCCATCCATCCTACAGTGCCATAATAATCAATGCAGTTGCATTTAGCTCATTGCATGTCTTTCTTCTCAGTCAAACAGCAGCATTCACATTTCAGCCCAACTCTTACCCCCAGCCCTGATTCTGGCCTGTTTCCAGCCTGCATTTTGATCTTTGCACTGACTGTTCTCCTGGCTGGCTCCTTTCAGGGCTCCAGAGGGTTCGTCAGCTGGAGAAAAACACAAGGTACTTCAGACGAAAACTGCACGAAATGGGCTTCATCATTTATGGCAATGATGATTCTCCTGTTGTTCCCTTGCTCCTTTACATGCCTGGTAAGATAGGGTAAGTACTGACAAAAACTTGCTGGCAAAACAAGCACAATTCAAGTTTGTGGTTCTTTGGCACACACTAAACATGATGTTCTCTGTGGTAGGTGCTTCCCAGGAGAAGCACACATTGTTACTTGAATTCATCATTTAGTTCTGTTTTATTTTAAATTTGCCCCTAGGATTAATTTGGAGTTGTTCCAGATGTCAGAATTTTAAAATTTTTCTCTTTTCCTTTTTTAACATGATTTGGGAATAATACTTTTGATAACATTTTGAATTTGAATGTTTTGGTTTTGAACTTGTAATCATTAAAAGACACACATTGCCTTTGATGTATGAACTGGTTTAGGTGGATGGTTTTTTTCCCCCCATCTGATCTTTGAATGGTCTTTGCATGTTTCACCATCCAGTTCCTCTCCAGCAGCTTGGACACACAGACCAGGAGTCAGTAGTAGAATAATGTAAGTGCTGAGCTCTAGGGAGTATTTGCAGGTGTATTTAGGGTGTTTTTAGGGTGCCTGTGGGCTCATACATGGCACACAAGGAGCAATTGTGAGAGCAAGTGAACCATCACTCAGATTGCTTTATTCCTATTGATGTCCAGGAACCCTGCACTCCTACCTTCCAGCCTCTTCCATCCTCAGGGACTGGGAGTGCCCACATGGTTTGATTTGGACTCAGAGACTTTCATTGACATAAATGAATCCTGTCTACCCTGCAGAGCCCTCTGTGCCACCCCATTTCTGGTATTTGACACCCACTTGGCTTCATGAGCCACTGAGCAGCAAAGAACCTCAGTCCTGCTGGCAAAATTCTGCCTTTCCTGGAAATCAGTGGGAATATTCAATCAACTGAAAACAGGATTTACCTATTGCTGCATTACACATGAACATTTTCTGTCTGTGTCCAGCTCATTTTTGCTTCTCCTCCCTCTATTCTTCTCTCCTCAGGGCTTTTGCCAGACGGATGCTGGAGAAGAACATTGGGGTGGTGGTGGTTGGGTTTCCAGCCACTCCCATCACAGAGTCCAGGGCTCGTTTCTGTGTGTCAGCTGCTCATACACGGGAGATGCTGGACACGGTAAGCAGCAGCTCTCCTGCCCAAATTCAGGTGCCAAGGGATAGAGCTGTGCCTCTGTTACTTGGAAATCTCAGTCATTTTTACATTTGTTTTTCCCAGCCTTGTCAATCTTTGAAGGCATTTGAGCCTCACAGGTTTTATTTTCTAAAATAAATGATGGGACATTTGACTTCTTGTGCCCTTCTATTTCTAATAGGGATCAAATCTGTCATCACTAAGAAAAAACCTACATGAAGAGCACAGCAAGACAGAAGTTAAATCTGTGTCAAAACTATCAGAGCAGGAAACCTGAAACTGTATGGAAAGAACTGAAAGTCAAGTTTTCCATGCCCATATTTCCATTCCATATTTCCATGTGTTTCTTGAATTGCAGAAGTGGATGGGACAGCCTTGGGGGTACAGGTGGAAATTGCAAACAGTATTTGGAACTGCTTGAACCTAATCAAGTTTAATTGGTGCTGTCTGGCCAGTCTCAGTCCTGTATCTTTCTCTGATACCAGAAATACCATTAAGACTGTGTTGAGACTTCCATCATAAAGCTCTGTTCCAACACAGAAATGTGTTTAAAATAAACTCTCTGAAATGTTCCATTTCCTTTTCTTGCCGAAGGTGTTTTTGGCCTGGCCTGAGACACGTTCCTCCCTCCTCAGAATGAGCCAACTTAGAGGCATGAAACAAAGAGGCTCAACAAGACATTTCAGGCTTTGTTTTTCCTCTCTTTGCACGAGTGTTGATGGTCAAAACAAAAAAAAATCCTTGAACAGGGAGAGGCATTTGAGTTAAATATGCCACTGGTTCATGCAGACAAGCACTGAGGAGCTCCTCACTGTCCTTTTGCATCCTGGATGTGGAGGCTGGAGCCCTGCCCTGCTGACCAGCTCCCATAGCAGTGTGGACAGCTCTAAAACAATACCAAAAACCTGCCTTGCATGTGTGCAGTGTAAAATTCCTGCTGCTTTTGAAGGTGCAGTAGTTACTAACAAGGCACAATACCATAAAGGCAGTATTGCATAGAGCATTGGCCCTTACCAGCTTTTGCTGTTGCACTCTGAGGATTTTGGCTGATGTGACAGGTCACAAGCAAAGAAGTTGGTCTGAAAATTCATCTCTTGAGGTTGTTGCTTTGATTATCTTCCTTTCCCCCTGCCTCCAAATGTTAAGCCCACCTCATTTTTTGGGCTGTCCCTGTGCACTCACTTCCTGCTGCCTGCACCTTGCTGCTTCCAGGGCAGGTGTGATGCTCCCCAGTCATCTCTGAGCAGGCTCTGCTTTTGCCACATTATTCATGGCACTCTTACAGCTCAGGGGAATGGAAATGCCCCGAGGTTAATTACAGGAAGAAAGCTTTTGGGACAAAACACTTCCTGGCTGTGCCTAAACCCGGGGTAACAACAGGTAACAAGCACAATGAAAACTTTCCCCTTTGGCAAAGTTTGTTTTGTGTCTCAGCCTGGAGCTAAAGAGGAAAAATCCATGAAAGGGCAAGCTCCCAAGAATAAGTTCCTTAATGACCTGGAAGCTATCTTTCTGCATAAACCATTACTAAATCACTTCTTTTTGTTCTAAATGCCTTCTTTTTGTTCACAAGCTTGTTTTAAGTGGCTTTACAGAAACAGGCTCAAAATCAAAATTGCTGTTTCCTTCTTTCATGCCAAAAAGTTGGCTGCTCTTCAACGGGGGTCAGATGCTGCAAAACACTGAGCTGCTTCTGTGGTACAGAGTTCCTTGGCTACTTTTTTAATCCACTGAGAGCTGGGGACACAGCTCAGCAAATTGCATGATAATATCAATGAACAGAAAATTATTTGGCCCTGTGATATGTAAAATATTGGCATTCACTAAAATTATCTTAGTGATGCAGAATTTTCCTATTTGTTCCTTAAACTTTAACTGATTTTTTTTTTAATACTGTTCTTGTTCTGCAGTAGAGTAGAAGTTACTAGAACTTCATTTCTTCTCCAGCAGAATTGACAGAGTGTCATGGTCTTACAGGTTTTGAATGCTCTGGATGAACTGGGTGATTTCCTCCATCTGAAATATTCCCGGTATTCCAAGTCATCTCATCCTGAACTGTATGAAGAATCTAGGCTTGAACTTGAAGATTAAGTTTTCCACCCATGAGGAGAACATTCTGATGCTATGAAAGGGCGGGAAAACCTGGAAACCAAACAAATCTGAATGCATTTCTTCCCTTCTAAGGACAATTTTGATTTCTCAGTTCATTGAAAGGAGGGGAAGCTCGGGTGTTGCATCACGTTGTGTCAGATTTCTGTGCTCAAGAGACTGAAATGTTGATACAGATTTGCCTCCCCAGGAGATCTGTCCTTCCTAAGGTGTTTTTGATGCACAATGGATGCATCCATTGATTCCAGTTGCTAACACACAGCTTTTGATGTGGCCCTTTTTTTTTTTATGAAGAGGCTTCAGATAGTCTTGATTGTGACTGAAACAATAAAGTTTAAAAAGTTGATAGATTGCAGTGTAATATAGCTGAGCTTCCTCAGTGAGGCTGACTTTGGTCTGTTGAAGAGCAGAAATCGAGGTGCTGGTGTGGACTGCTACCAAGGAATGAGCAGGAAGTGACCTCTTAATTAAGTTGCACTATCATGCATTTCTCCAAGGCACAGGAAGTGTTAGAAAAAGGCTGATGCCAAGAACAAGGAGAGCAGCCTGATGAGATCTTGTATTTCTGACAGCAGGTTGTGGCAAAGGGAAAACTCCTCCTCTCCACAGACCTTTTCTTGGTCACCTAAATGCACTCTGAACTTTTGAATTGTACAAAAATTTGGGCTTGGACATAAACAGAAATGGCTTTTCTGCCAACTCATTTGACCTACAGCCTATCACATCACTACAGTTCTTCAGCAGGCTTGCTCCCTTTTTGTGGAGCAGTAATAAATAATTTTAATAAACATTTAACTCTCCCGTAAAGCCCTTGATCAAAACAGTCAGGTACTTGCAGTTCACAAACTGCAGATGACATTTATGGGCCCATTCCTGAGTTTCTTGAACTGCTTGTGGGCCTCATAAATTCACTAACAAGTCCATAATGCTGAAGCTGTTGGAGAATGTGAAGTTCAAGGATGTGGCCCCAGTTCTGCCACCTAGAATAGAAATAAATTAAATAGAAAACTCCACCATTTCTATACATGCTACAGTCATCCATGAAATAACATTTCTTCAAATATTTTTTGTCTGTTTTATGCATGTCAGGTGTTGTTCTGTCTGGTTTTGGTTTTTTTTTTTGAGTCATTTGTTTTTCAAGTAATTATTGGATCTCCTGAAGAGGAAGATGCCCTTGTTCCATGCCCAGGTGACAAATGCTCAAAGCCACCTGAAGGAATTGTTCCAGCCAGCAGTTCCCCTGCAGTGCCAGCAGCCACAAGGATCAGGTTTGTGTGGGCTGAGCTGCTGGAAGGAGATTGGAGCCTTTTTTCCTCTTTTTTTTTTAGTTTTTCCCCTGTGTTTAAAAGCAGTTCTGCAGCTTTAAGAATGAACTCCAAACAATTCCACGCTATCAAATGTCATTGTAAACACATCAGAGGAGAGATGTTTAGCTTTCTGTCGCACAGATGTACCACACTTTCATGTTCTCTTGAAAGCTGTGGTGTAAACTTAACCCACAGCTGCAATATTAGATTGAAGAACAGAACAATTAAATTGTGGAGTACCAATTACACTATATTACTCCCTGCTTGTTAAAGCAGCTTTCAGGATATAACAAGGCTGACTGATTATGAGGGCCCATTTTTTTTTGTTGGATTTTTTTGTTGTTGTTGTTGTTGTTGTGCAAGTTAATAAAAATCCAGTGGTGCTATAACTTTTAAGAATTGATTACAACACATTCCATAATATCAAATGTCTGCTTTAGGGAATGTTTATCAAGGGCTGGGGGGAGGATGAAGTGGTGGCTCATGTGATTTGTCACCGTGGTGGATGGACTGGAAAAGCCCTGCAGAGGTTATGGGGAGCTGTGTGTGTGGATAAGAGCAAATTCACTGTATAAATATTTAAATGCTCCAGCTCAGGGCAAGGAGAAATTAGGAAACATGAACTTCATGTTGGTGTAAGCTGGCAGTTGGTGGTGCACAGCTTTGGAACACGCAGGGTGAATTCACTTAGTGTGAAAGGAGATGGGCTGAGAAACTCCTGCAACCTGTTCCTTGAGGAAAAGCCCTGGATTTGATGCATTGCTTTTTGATCTCTGGGGCTGAACATCTGTGGCCAGATCCTCAGTTGACTTCTGACCTTCCATCTTGGGCTATAGAGCCATAGTTTATATTTCAGCAAACATTACTGCACGTGCTGGTGCAGGCAGCTTGCTATTTCTCTCAAAGAGAGGCCTGAGACTGATTAAACCACACTCTCTGTACCCCAATAGGGGAATGTTTTCAGTCTAAAGCTGAATTCTTCCTGCCCTCAGAACATTACTCTCACTCATATTAAGGAGACAGGACAGCTATTTTTTTTTAGAGACTGTTGGTTGATTTATTATGTGCTCTCTTCTAAATTCTTCCATTCCTTACACACTAGAGAAAGTACAGACTGACTGCCCCTGGGCTTGGGGAACAGTGAGGGAGAAATCTCTGCTCAGGCAATAATCAAACTCCCAGGAACTTCAGTCTTTTAGATTTCCCCTGTGAGGTTTAAAGTCTGGCACTTGCTTTTCTATCAGTGTGGAGTTTTCCCTGGTTTACTTCAGTTTTAATGGATTTAGAGTTGATCAGCATTTGAAGACTGTTTTAGCTTGTGTTGAAAAAATATCTGATAGAGTGCCCATTAGGGAATTTGCACCTCCAGCACAGGATCACATATTTTTTAGAATGTGCTCCCTCTTCAGGCACCCATGTTCTTGGAAAACAGAGTTCTCTGTAATTGCTTTGGAAGGTATAGAAGAGCTGCCTTCCATAAATTTACAAAAAATGCTCAAGTTGTCACATTTTAATCCAGTGGAAATGTAAGTATAACTACACTAACGTTTTGTGGGTGAGGTGTTATCTTAATCTTGATAAAAATCTTGATTGATCTTTATGAAATGGGAAAACTCTAAAGTTTCTGTTTGACAGAGAAACTGAATTGTTTGCCCTTTCCTGCACCTTTATCTGTCCTGATCTTTTAGAAAGTCTTTTCTCCTGAGCTCCTCAAACTTGTCAAGGAGGTTCCCCCTTCCACTTCTGTCTTTTTCTGTTGTTCTCTCTGTTCTGCTGTTCTCAGCTGGGGAAAGCTGCAGTGCACCTGAGTGCAGCAGTTGGGTTTCTGGGCACTCCCTCACTGCCTCTTTTCCTGCTGTTCTCATCAGCTCTTGCAGACTCTAATCTTTCCTTTTCAAGCAGTTTTCTGTGGATGGTGCTGAATTTCTGAGCTGAACCAAATCTGAACTGCCCAAACCCAAGAATGGGCTTGTTCTGTCATTTATGCAAGTGTAGATCAAGTCAAGTCTTGCTTTGAAGTCAATGCTGGTGGTTTCAAACCAGCACAACTGGGAGAGGAAGCTGTCAGTGTGAGGTGAGCTGCCTGCCTTTGTTCCAGAGGGGTTTGAACACTGCTGTCCCTGGATTGTTTCACAGCTGCTGCTCTTCACCAAGATATGGAGTGCATCTATTTAAGGTAGGATTTCAGCTGGGTTTTATTTTCTATTTTTTTCCCAAAATGTGTTTGGTTGTAGTTGTGTTGCAAATTTCCCTGTCCTGCTGAGACAGGGAATGAAGTAGTGATGTAAGAAAAGCAGCCTGTACTAAAGGTGTTTATGTACTTCCCAGCCTGCTTCAAAATCCAATAGAGATTCTTTAATCTATGATCTGCTTTTTATTTGTGCATGAAGTTTAATTGTTGTTCCATTTAAAACACAGATCAGGACCGAATTTAAAAGGAACCAGCTGAGAAATGGCAGATGTCATGCCATTATTGGCAGCTGAACATTTGAGCCTCCAGATGCTTTCACAAACAGCATCTAGGTGCTCCCCTCATTTACTCACACACCCAGGCTGGGTTGTGCTCCTGCAGATCAGTCACAAGATAATGAGAACTCACTTTATCCATTTGGGAGGCAGAGCTTCAGACCTGATGGTCCCAAAACCACCATCCACACAAAATAACAATTCAGCACCATCAGGAGTCTGGGCTCTGAGTTGCTCAGCATTTACTGAAGAGGGGAGTGTGTTTGCACACATGCAGCCTGTCACTGCCAAGTGGCACAAGGAAGCAAAGGTAAATCCATTTATGTCAGTGCTAAGCACATGAAAAGGGTAAGTGCAGTGGCACAGGGGCTGGAGAGATGTGGCAGACTTGGACCAGATCCAGTTGTGTACACAGACCTTCTGTGCAAGCATTGCAGGAGCTGTTAAATCTTTTAATATAGGTGGAATACTGGAAAACACACTCTTTAGTATAAAAATAGTGACTTTGGAGGAGGCAAACAGAGACATCCCACCACCTGTGTTGCTCAGTTTGTTTATGAATAGAAGGAGGGGCAGGTAGAGGTGCCACAGCAGGTGACCCTGATGCTTGGTGCTCTATTCATAGAACCTTTTTGGAGAGTCACTTCTGCCATTTGCTGTGCTAAGGCCCAAAATTTTTAAATGTTATCAATATACCCAAATTCAGCTTGTGCTGCAGGGCTGGCCAGGGCTGCTTGAGCCACCAGCTGTAGCCAGCTGTGCTGATGCTGGAAATGACTCAGAGGTTGTTTTAGTGACAAGAGGGCTCAGAACCACTGATGGTTGGGATGTCCTTACTGAGCATCACTGCTGGGACTGCCTGTGCTGAGGTGACAGCTGCCTGTGCTGCTGTGCCAGGCACACCTGATGTGGCTCCAGGACCTGTCTGCCCTCATCTTTGCAGAGAAATAGTGATGTGTGTGATGGAGAAATGGTGCTTTGATATTATTTCCATCGAAATTGTCTCAAGGAATTTGCTATGGAAGGAGCTGACAGCTGTCCTGTGGGTGCACCAGAGTGTTTGTGTGTTCCAGTTCCTGGAGCACAGAACTGATCTCTCATGCCAGGATGTGCCACCAGGTTTGCTGCCCTGATCTTTGGTGTCTCTGTCTCACCAGGTCAGAGCAGAGCATGGAGGGGCCTGCTGAGCCTCTGGGGTTGTGACATGACCCCACAAGGCCCATGACACAGCAGTGAGCAAGAGTTCCCTGGCTCAGGCTGGCTCTGATAGTTCCTTCTGAAGTGGCTTCCTTGTCTGTTCACCTCTGCAGCAGCTGTTCTGGAATGTGTGGAAGTGCTGAAATCAGCGGGGACATTTCAAAAGCTTCTCCTGAAGTGTTTCCTGGAGCCTGCTCTGACACAAGGATTGTGTCCTCCTGTGTCCTGCTCTCCCCTTGTTGTTGCCACACAAACCTCGTGATGTCTTGGCTCCCTGCTCTGTGCAGAAACCGTTCCCTGCATTGCTGGGGTTCCTACTTTCATGTGGGAGCTGCTTTTCCAGCAACCCTCACACCAAGGACACTCTCAGAATGGCCAGAAGAGCCATGGTATTTTTTTTTATAGTTCCAGGACCATCTATTTTGGCTTTTGGCATTTCCTGATGTGCTGAACATCCTGGTACAAACTCTCTGACTGCCACTGCACACTCCAGTACTTTAAAAACTGCTCAGTGAACCAGTGTGACCTGAGCATTAGAGCTCAAACTGGATAGAAGAGACCCAGTTCTGATCTGCCTCTGCTAAACAATTGCAGATGAGGCACATTAGTGTTCCCTGCCTCATTTCTGTCCCTCTGTAGGACTTTGATAGCAATCCTAATTTGCTTGTAAAACAATAAATTGAACTGATGAGAAGAGCTACGAGAGTGAAATGTTGCTATTATCCAAGTGATCTTTTCATTTCCACATCTCAGAATGTCTCCATTAATCCTGGAAAAGTCACGAGTTCTCTGTTTACCAGACCTAGTGTATGAAACAGCACAATGATGAAGACTAATTATAAATCATAAAAAAAAAAAAATCCTGGTAAACAGATTCCTTTAACATTTCCATTCTGTGCAGGCTTTGTCAGTGTCTTACGACAGTGATGCCAGTTGGATTAGAAAGCTTTTTAAAATGTGAATCTATCTTTGCAAAGATTTGTAGCCAAGCTTTTCCAGCTTGTTAAAGTGTAATTAGTGTCTGCTTGTTAATATAATGTTCATTGATTTTTAAAGTACACAGACTTGAAAGCCAGAAATAAATAAATAAAGGGAGAGATAATTCAAACCAGAGTGGAACAGCTCGGGCAGTTTTACTCTTCTGCCAGGATCCCAAAGCTGTTGTGTTCAAACAATGCCACAGTTTGAGTGGAAATGTGAAGATTAAATCCAAACCCTGCATGTCAGCTTTTTCTTTTTTTTTTGCAAATGACTATCCAGGATTTCAATAAAATGTCCAACCACAAGAGATGATGGTGCAGGGATTTTTATTGCCTAACAGCTTGTGATAGTCTCCTGTTTCTCTGACATGTTTTATAAACCAATGCACCTAGCAAGGATCCATGGAATTTTGGTACCTAATTCAGTTTGGCTCTTCTGAAGAAAGGAAAAAAAGAGAAAAGGGTTCACAGGATGATGGATGGTTGCAGAACCTCCCAGCTGCACATCAGGGTGGTGTGGCACAGGATGGAAGGTACAAAATACGGAACTCAGGGATGGAATGATGCCAGTGCTGAAAGGACAAGTGGATGTCACTTGAAATTCAGACAGGAATTCAAAGATGTGACTGAGGAATGCCCTGAGGAGGGAGCAAAAGCAAATCTAGCACAACTTCTCAATGAGAAGATGGCCTTGAGAACAAAAAGAAGGAAAGGGATTTCCATGGGACAGCTGTAGCCATGGGCAGGAGAGAGGATGACATTGGCTCGTGTGGGGGAGATGGAGCTGAGCAGCAAATCCATTCAGCTGGAGAAGGAAGACAATTCATAGGCAAAGAAGAAAGGAAGGGAAGTTACCCCCCAAAAACCAAATGACAAGAGAGTGGAGACAGCCAGGATTGAGACTCCACAGGAGAGGATGAAGGGGGAAATAAAAGACAGACAGATTTTCCCAAAGAGGGAGAGGAGATCCGACATGTTTTATGGTGTCCATGGACAGGGGTGTCCATGGCAGCAGGACAGGTTCCTTGGTGGTTTGGATCCATGGAGACAAAAAGCAGAGATGCCTTGTTCTTCCAGGAGTAGGAATGTTAAATTCCAAGAGCCAAGGGCAAAGAAAATGAGGAAAACTGGTGGAATTAAGGATTGTCTTCTATTCAGGACCAGTGGTACTGTGGAAACAGGTGAAGAACAACCCCAGCAGAGAGAGCACAATGCTTTAACATGCTCTGGGTTTGGGGTTTTTTCCCACACAATTTTTCCAGTCCTAATGGAAAATGATAAACTAATTAAAAAGTCATACTTCCTCAGAACTAGCCCTGTGAAGGAAGCTGCTGAGAGGCAAGCAGCTAAAGCAGGTTCCTCTGAGGGCAGGCTCCATTTGGCAAGTTTGATTCTTGCCTTCCAGGACTGAAAACTGCAGTGAGTAAAGCTTTCAGGTGTACAAGTAGGAATGTTAAATTCCAAGAGCTGATTTTCATGCTGGGTTTTAACAGATGGGTAAAGGAATATCCTGGTGGTGGATACAGCAAGGGACAATGGACCCCAAAAGAAGAAAGAATACTGACAACAAAGTATTCATTCTGTGCTGGTCCAAATACATGAAGATTTTTTTTTTCTAAAGGTTTTGGAATTGCCATTGACTTTCTAATTGCAGATTTGCTGTGTGGTGCCATCCATGGTGAGCACAGGAGTTCAGCTGGGTGATAACATCTAAGCTTTGTATACAACACAAGTGTTCTGGTCTCTGTCTGTCCTTTAAAAATTAAGAGGCCACCTAAGTTTTGAACCAGCCATGGCAGACAGCACTGACAGGAGGTGCAGTCAGTGAAAACATTTTACCAAGTGGTTAAAAAAGAAAAGTACAAAAGGTTGGAGGGGAATCACTGAGTTCAGGATTGCCCAGGTGCTTTAGAACTGCAGTTTGTTACAATCTCCTGGTCTGAGTCATCCCACAAGGCTGCAGACCATTTCAATAATAAATCCCCATTACCTTGGTTTTCTCTGATTTAAGCTATAGATAAAAGCACCTCAGTGGGCAGACAGGAGGTGGAAGATCACAAATTGCTGCAAAGTTTGGGTGATGGTAGCTCTCAAAACAAGGATGGTGCTGATGACCACGAGGGAGCAGCAACTGCTTTCTGTGACACTTCTGAAGCCAGCAGGAACATTTGTCCATGGAGCTGCCCAGGGGTGCAGCACACTGAGTGTGCTCCTCATTTACCTGAGATTAAATCACCAGCAGCCAAAACAACACTCACTGAAGAGTGGAGAGCTCAGAGGTTTTGAATGTGGAGTCAGGGTCTTCTCTAAGTCAAGTTTTACTTTCATGATCATCTCAGTGATGTCACTGGGAAGAAGAGTGGGCAGGGAGAATCTTCTTGACCTCACAACTTCTGTAATTCTCTCAGTGTGTGATGAGAAGCAAGCTCAGATCTTGTAGGCACAGGACAATGGCAAGGAAAAGCAATGCTGTGGTAAGAAAGCACCAAGTGAGAGCTCTGAAACATCAGCCTGAGAGAAATGGTGCAAATGAAATGAAAACAAATGGTAATGGGTCTGCTAGGTGTACAAAGAGAAGCAAAAAATTGAGTCATGATTAATGAAGTTTGTTACCTGTGGCAGCAGCAAAATAAAGTTGAAGATTTGACTGTGACTGTGAATGGTGATGAAACAGAACCTGCAGCACTGAGATGTCCACAGCAAATGGGTGAGAGACCAGGAAAAAGAAAAGGTAACTTCGGAAAGACTTAAAATTATTGAGGGGAGGGGAGATAGGCTGGATCCAAACAGCCTAAAACTCACTGAAACAGCCAAAAACTCACTGACAGAGGGGACCTGAACTGGAGGAGCAATCAAGGTCTGGCTTAGGCAACACACAATGGAGATTTGCCCATAGAAGAGTTGTAGGGTGGGTCACAATCAGCAGAGGATTAGGTAACACACTCAGGGGAACAGGGCAGGGATAAAGTGGTGCTGGGTGTGCAGGGCTGGATTTGAGGTCCCACAAGGCCCTGTCCAGCTTAATCATCTACAATTCCATGGAGACAGCAATGAAAGAGCTGCATTGTCTCCCTGAGAACTCATTTTGCCAGGTATTTTGCTTAGGTCACCTATTACAAATAAGTCTCTTTTATGTAGGATTCTAGTTTGGAGTTTGCAGTGATTGATGGATTCATTAAAACGTCATCACTGCGAGGGACAAGAGTTTTCTGTTCAAAAAATAAATAAATGACGACAGGAACAGCAGAAGAGCCTTCTGCTTTATTTCTGATCCTCCCTGCAGCTTGATGTGCTTCAGGAGAACACTGGGTGGGAGAGAGAGGAGACAGGGTAAGGAAGGATTAGCCAGGGATATCAGCATTTCACTGAGATCTTTGGCTACCTGGTCATTCCTGAATTCCACCTCCCAGTATCTTTCCCTTTGTCCCAATGGATGTCACACACAAGCATCATTTTGGTGCCTAATAATCCTCTGATCTCTGGTCTGGAAAAGGCTCTTGGCCAAATTCTCACGTGGTTACAGCTGAACTTTTATTGTACAGATGTGAGCAGAGTTGCACTTGAACATCCAGCCCACTGGATCTCTGCTTGTGCAGCTGTGCTGCCTTTTGAAAGCCAAATTGGTTCTGCACAGAGAGATTTTCTGCACAGAATCTGGCTGTCACCCTCGTGAAAGTCTGTTATATTTTCAAACAGATCCCATGGGCCAAATGAATTGTGCTGCTCTACTGATGCCAGTCATGTTACCCCAAGTGTGAATTTGGCCCCATTGTTCTAAGGCTAATAGAGATTTTTATTTTGGGGGTGTTTTTTTTTTTTTAAATGAAAGTGGATCATAAAATATTCTCAGATTTTCATCTGGTTTTGCTTATGATAATTATCCTTTCCCGGAGCTGAGTAGTAAAGAAAATATTCATATTCTCCAAAGTCTGGTATAAATTGCAGAGCTTGTTTGCTGCAGCCCAGGACATGGGCTAAGGACAGAAATTGATGCATTTGCCCTTGTCTCTAAAGCTCTCTGGTCAGTGAAACATTGGTTTTCAGTGGCTTTTTGTACTTTAGAAGAAACTCTTCTGGCAGCAAAAGCATCAAGATAACATTAAATTCCACCTTTGTTATTAATGGAGACAAAAGACATATTCTTTTTAACCAGCTTCCATCTTTTTGAAATAATACCTGTGTGGCTTGCAGAATTAACACTGCAGGAGAGAGCCCAGCATATTCCTGCTGACACCCTGCACCCAATTAGGTGTGGGGTGTGATTACAGCGCAATTAGCTGAACCAGGCAGTTGTTACAGGTGGTTCCTACTCCTGATTTGATAACAAACCTGAGGGGGAGTGCAGCTGGGACACCACTGCTGTCATTTTGGAGAGAGAGGCTGGCTCTCCCTGCCTGGCCACTGCTGTGTGTGTCATACCTGGGGCTCCCAAATTTGTGTTGTGTGAAATTGGAGTGGACTCAATTACTGAGTTATGGAAATACTGAATGATTCCATCACTGTTCAGTCCAGTTCTGAGGAACCCCAGTGAAAAGGGATATAAGTGGATATGGGACATGTCCTGAAGTGCCACATAAGGATTAGAAAGAACTTTTTAAAGCATAAATTTATTTATAGCAAACCTTAATGAGATAAATAAGATCCAAGCCATCTGCTTTTTAATAAAGGCTTTTTAAGGAGTAAAATCACTTCTCCTGCCCTATTTATTTATATTATTTAACAGCTGGAGCTGTCCATCCCTGTCTAAAGCACTGGGATGCCTCACAAACTCTTGTTCACCAAACCTTTTGGTTAATTTGATATTTCAGTGGATAATCACTGAACAGGAGTGCCCCTGATTTACAGAAAAACATCAAAGACCTTGACCTGCTGAATAAAAGAAAAAGGTGTGAAAATGAAGCACGTGGAGCTGGTACTGCCTCTCCAGCTCAGGAATCTCTGTGGGTGCATTTGAGGCTTCACCTTCAGAGCCCACAAGAACTGCAAGGAACTTTTGATCCATCAAAAGGAGCTCCTTCTGTCTGAGCTGAGCTTCCTTCCACCCTCCCACAGTCCTGCAGGGCATCTGGATGTTTAATGAAGGATCAGCTCTACATCAGTGGGAGTTGTTCTTGAAAGGGGATTGCTGATATTGGCCCAGCCCTGAAAGCAGTGCTGAAAGCCCTCCTGTGATTATGCAATGTTCTCTTCTTTCTCTTGTGAGCAGTGGTGGAAGAAAATGCACAGGGATTGACCCTGTGCCCGTGTAAACAGTGTATCTGTGAAAACCAAACTGCTTGATGAGGGGAAAATAATATCCTGAGCAAACAGATGGGAGGTGCCCTAACAAAAAGAAAACACAAAAAGACAAGAGGGTTCTCTAACTCCTGGTGAAGTATTTTTTTTTTCTTCCCTCCCCACCACAAGAATGAGCTAAAGCAGCTGAATCTGTGTGTTTTCTAAAAGTCTATGGGGAGTCTCTTAAAGACAGATCATCAGCCAAAAAGCTTTCTCTTGCTGGATTTGTCCTCATTTGATGTAAATGTTTAAGTGCCCTTTTTCCTTCACAATGTAGGTTTTCTTTCAGATGATTTGAATGTCCAGGACAGGCTCAATTTTCAGTAGCATCAATTTCTCTCTGGTGTTTATGGGAGAAATGTCAACTGGACATGGCTGCATGTTCTGCAGGGCTTCATGCTGTTCTTCAGAGCTCTGGCTGCTGCTCCTCACTGCCCAGGAACTCACTTTTTTTTGCCATCTGTTTATCTGTCAGGCCTTCAGAGGCACCCTGTGACTTCAGTGCCACTCTGCTGTCCCATTAAAATGGTTCCATGTATGCACAGCCCAAAATACACCAGTGCAAAAGAGGAGACAATTCCTTTTCTGTGGTAAAATAATTTTAAAGGTTGGCCTTTAAAATTAGGCTGACAGAAAGTTAGGAAGACATGTCTGCTGTCAAAAACTTCCTCCTTGTAGTGGTGTTCTCCTAAAAGATGGGTCATTATCTCCAGTTTTAACAGGCCCTCACAAATGGCTGAAGCTGGGGCAAAGCTTTCCTCATGAAACTCAAACCCAGGTGAAATTCCTGCTTTAGGAGGTCTCATAAAACCCAGCAGTTCAGGTCAGCTGTGCTGCTGTTTGCAGCCTGGGGCAGAGTTTAGTGGGAATGCAGGAGATTTTCTGTAGCAGGTGGAAATCAGGCAGCCCCTGGCAATGCAGCCCCTCACTGCTGCAGCCAGCACCACTCAGCAATTGGCCACTGGAGATTTCAGATGGATTTAAATTGCAGAAATTGAGTGTGCCTTTAAGGAAGCTGAGTACATCAGAGTCCAAACCAGGACAGATATTAATCCACACAAAATAAATCTCATCCATTTCCATCCTGATCTGGCTGAAGCCAAGTGTTACAACATTTGTGTCCAAGCCTCGAGGATGAGATTTTTGTCTCTTGTTTACAGCACTCTCAACTTTATATCAACATCTCTTGGGGACCCTCTTAGCTCATAAGGTACTGGGGAAATTCCAGAGAGCTCGAACTGAGCAAATGCTTCACTATTTTAGAAGCCTGAAGGAGGTGACCCCTTTCTCCCAGCTCCCCAAGGAAATACAAACCAGTGAAGCTGATGTCTGCTCTGACAACTGCAAGAAAATCAGGTGCACAAAGGAGCTACCATTAAATTCAAGAGATGGTGACATAAATGACACCAATCAGTAGAGTTTTGATCATCAAAATGGTGGTACAAAATCATTTTTACATGTCACTACCCAAGCACAGAACATATTGAGTAAATTCTTACAACAGAAAGGTATCAGGAGGGTGTTTTCATCAAGGTCCTGCAATGATTTGTTCTTGCCCCCCAAGCTATTCATTGCTGTTATCAAGGATCTGGAAAGAAAAAAATAAAAATAAATAAATGAGCTGCTGGAAGAGTTTCAGCTATGCCACAGTGGTAAATAAACAAGAAGGGTCTGTGAGGCAAACTTGGCCAAGTGGCCTCCTCTGAACATGTGTTTGAAAGCAGCAAAATGCAAGGTCACACATCTGAGAACAAAGTGGAGATGACAGTTTCCATCCTGGAAGCAGTGACTGTGACAGGCTGTGGGCTTTGTCAGGGCATGCACAAGAACAGATTAAACCCAATCTCAATTCCTGAATTCTGTTTGTGTTAAATCTCTATTATCTATGTTCTCATTAGCCAGACCACTCTGTTCTCAGCCACAGGCTTCAGTGAAAATTTGCCTGCTTAGGACAATTTCTCCCCACTTTCCCACAAGCTGGGAGAAGTGTCTGATTTTGAACTCAAAACTTTGCTGTTTCTTCTCCCTCTGAAATGCCTCATCATCTGCAGTGAATATCCTGAAGGTTGCCAGTTATCACACCAATCACCTGACCAGAGGCCAAGTTTTAGGGCAGCTCTGCCAATTTTAAGGGAAGAAACAAAGGCCCTGTAAAAATCAGAGTCAAAACCTCACTAAAGAGCTGATGGTGATGTTTGATTGGAAAGGGTCACTCATTCTTGAAGCTCATAAACCCTTCAAGACTGAGCAGTTCAGATTGTTCTTCCTTTTGGCTAAGAAAGCATTTCTCAGGTAAAGCTTTTTACATTTGGTAAAAATGTTTAAAAATTTACAAATGGTAAAAGCACTGCATTTTTATTGAAGGGCTCAGCCAAACCTCTCATGGCTCCAAAAGGAAGGACAGAGGCACAAGCTGGCAGAGCAGGGCTGGTTAGGTAGCACCAGTTTATCCTTTTTTGCCTGTTTTGGTTGTTTTTCTCTCTGTTTTGGTGTGTTTGGATGGGTGTTGGGGGCTCTGTCAGAAGGGAGCAGAGTGTTCCTGCCTGCTCCTTGTTCTCCCAGGAGAGCCAAGCCACCCTCTCCTAAGCAGTGCCCAAAAACTGGAAGTGAATTAATCAAAATGCCTCAATGTGTTCATTTCTCAACCAAGTGGATTTGGCTTTCTGATGAAAGATTGTGAGAGCCCTCCCTGCATGGATTTTTTTCCTTTCCCCATCTTCCAGGCAGATTTGCCTTGCTGCAACTCTTGTCTTGCAAAGGCTCCTGGATTTCCTGTCTTTACCCACTGAACATCACTTAGCATCCAGCCAGGAGGATGAAAACAATATTGGATTTTTCAGGTCTCATTTATTTAAGAGAGTAAAATGCCTTTCTTCTCAAAGTGCTTCTCTTTAGCTTTCATTTCCTGTGCACAGAGTAGCTTTGTCTCGAGTACAATAATTAAGTTGTTGACCTTCCTTAGAGGTCAAACATAGCTTCCCTTTAGAGAAAGATAAAAACAAGCAATAATAGATACTTTGACTGGTTTAAGATACTTGGTTCTGCATATCCTTGAAGTTGCTGTAACTTCTGCTGGGTATTTTTCTCAAGATAATTCAGGGTGACATGCTGCTGATCCATTTGTTTTGGTAGGAACATATAGCATTTATTTGGGTTGCATTTGCCCCATTCTTTAGGAGAATAAAAAATTCTGTTGTAAAAAATTCTGTTCTCTTCATCAAAGAGCACGAGGTGGCAGACATATGGTCTAATGAGAATGTTTCATGGGATTTTAAAATGGCATTTTTACTCTGTGTTAGTGATTTTTCTTTCCTCTGATCATCTGAGAACGTTTTCTCAAGATCAAAAATAGGAGCAGAGAAACCCAGACATTTTCCTGCATTATACAAGGCAAATTGCCATTCTTTTCATACTGCCTTTTTTCAATATGTCAACATTCACAATCTCCTCCTTTTAAAATTGCACATTTCCAATTTTTATGGTTTTATTTCATTCTTGTTTACTTGTTTTTGAATATGACTGCTAGTTTATATTAATGTGCCCAATAGTCTGGCATCATCTGATCAGTCTGAATAAAAATCAGCAGCAAGTTTGACTCCTTTTTTTATGGAAATGTGAGATCCTGTCCATGGCATGGAAATGGGGGTTGGTTGGATTCTGCTTCACAAACTGGGCAAGAAATAGAAATGACTGCAGGTGGAAGAAATCCATGAATTCCAGTGACAGGAGGCTCTGCTGTTCATTTGTGCAAATGGCAGGAGAGGCTGGGATTGTTCAGCACGTGGGAGGAAGGAAAAGCAAACAGGATCCACCCCCACTGCTGGAATGGGATGGGGCAGCCTTCAAACTTTGGAATTATGAAACCTTCTCTTCTAAACCCTCCCTGTACCTTTCCTATTCCTTCCAGAAGTTTTGTTTGGACTTTTAGATTTCCTTTTCTGTGCAGGCAGTAGAATAAAGTCTGAAGGAGCCATAAAGAAGCCCAAATGTGCTCTTGGAAGAAAGAGAACTAAATCCCATCACAACCAAAGTTCATTTCTTGCTGTTGCTCCATTTCATGGCTATCAATCCATGAGCCATCCCCTCCTCACCCACCAAAACCCCTAAATTCATCACACTGCCCCCATCATGCTCAATTCAAGTCAAATATGCCTTAATGACAGGGGAGGGGTTAAGTGGAAAAAGTCAGACCTAAGCAAAGCATAATTTTTTTTGTTGTTTCTGAAGCAAATGAGCAATGCTGGTATCTAATTTTGGACCCCAGGGAAATGCCTGGAGTGGTCAGCACCACGTAGAAGCTCAGTGAGAGCTCTGCCAGCAGTGCCTCAGGCTCGTGTGGGCACCCCTCAAAACCCCAAAGCCAGTTTAGGGCTTTGTAGGTAAATGTGGTCCAGCAGCATCAAAAGGCAGCTCTGTTTCTAATAAAGATTAAAAAATATTTTTGAATGACCCTCCTGGTTCCTTACCATTACACTGTATTAAAATATAAGAGAGCAGCCAAGGAGAAGAGAAAACAAAGAGAAAAGGCTTTAAAAAAAAATTCCACATTTTTATATCCTTTCCCTACTAACCCACCACAGAATTCAAGGGTGGGGGATTTCGAGGGCTGAAAGAATCTTCAGATGGTGCCAAAAATTCCCCACAGATCTCTCTGGTCCCTCAGCATTTGGCTATTTAAAGCAAACACATTGTGTTGGAGATGCTGGTCGGGATCCATTTGCCATATGAGGAGGTGGGATGTAATTAATTAGCTGTTCTTTTGATTTCCGAGTATCACAAGTACATTTTGTAAGGCCATGTACTTTTGACAGAGGCTGGAAAAAAAGGAAATAAAGCACAAGTTGCACCAGTTCAGTCTTCTGGGTACAAATGATGGATCAGCAGGGGATTATCATTTTGATTTTATTGCTACCAATGCTGATTGGGTCACATGAGTGTTAATGCAAACTTAGGGAGGGGGAAAAAAAATCTGGATGAAATCACAGTAACAGAGTTTAAAGTGTTTATTTTAGTCATAATTGCAGTGTTTTTACATGATGCCTTTGATCTGTAGGTTGAAAAGAGGCAAAGGCAGTAGCCCACAGTAGAAGTAACCAAAGATAAACTTCTCTGCTTTGTTTAAGAAAATGAAGTCCACAAAATGAAGTCAGAGATACACACAGGAACATGGAGAGCAGGGAGGTGAAACCCAGGCTTCAGCATGCCAAAAACTACAATTCCCTGCTATTTCAGCTAATGGAATCTCTTTTCTGGATTTCTGCTTTATTTTAACCTTCATGTGGATCATGCACCAGAGGGAAACCCCACGTCACAAAGCAGTCATGAAAAAGGAGGGAGAAACCTTCACATCTCTCATCCAATCTGACAAAAATAAACACCAAATCTGCAACCCTGGCACAGACAGATGATTCCTCCAGAGCCTGCACCAGCACAGNTGCAACCCTGGCACAGACAGATGACTCCTCCAGCACAGAGGCCCAGCTGCTCTTGCCCCATCACCCTGCTGGCCACAGATGGTCCTGGAGACCCCTCAGAGGGTCTCAGACTGGGAGCCAAACTCACCATGACAAGATCAAGTTGATGGTGACTTGACAAAACAACCAAAATGGCTCTTTCTTGGAGGATCAGCCAGTCCTCCTCTCATGGATTTGCTGGATTTGCTCATCCCCCTTCAGACCCAGGAGCTGCAGCCCCACAGCAGCTGGGCTGTGACCTCCTGGGCCAGGGGATGAAGCAGAATGAACAACCCCCATAGCCCCACTTATCTCTCCTTCAGTTTTTTACCTCTTTATTTTGTTTCCTAAAGCTGAGGAGCATCCCCTGACTGAAATCCTTGATGACTGAGAACATAATGATGATCTTTAATTGCACAAGTCCTTTGTCACCTTTATCTCTACCCAGAGGAGAGGAGGTTTGGAGAGGAGGTTTGTGGCCTTTACCTGATTTATGCTGATGTAGCTGGGGAAAACAGACCCAGCTGCACAAATCCTCTCACTTGGAAGTTCTCTCCTCTGCTTTAAAGACCAAATGTGTTCAGGGCATTCCGTGGGTCCCTCCCTGTGTATTTGGTGAAAATGTCTGGGCATTATTTCACGACTGTTCTGTTCTTTACTCGTGTGCAGTTTCCCAGAACGATCCCTGCAGGGTTTTCAAGCTGCTTCTCCCAGAGCTCTGTCTGTGTGAGAGCTGAGCAAAAAGCAGGTTCCTTTGTGGGGCATTTTCAGAGCACCAGCTGCCCCAAAATGCTGAGCAATTCCCCTTCTTGCTGAGCTCCAGGGAGGCTGAGAGAGGCCAGCTGCCAACCCTCCAACCCTCCAACCCTCCCTGCACTGTCCCGTGCCCTGCTGCTCTGTGAAGGGATGTCATTGCAAAAATTGAATCCCACTTTTAATGACAAAACACTTCAACAACAAAGCCATAAAGTTCTTGACTCGGTTATTAACTTTAAATGAATTGTTTAGGTTGTTTCCTTCCACACACACCCCCACCCCCCATTAACTTATTCTGGAGGGGAATGTATTTATGGAGCCATGTGCTTCTCACATGGCTGAGGCTAAAAATAGAAATGGAAACTCATTCCAGCTAAAACTTAATTTAAAAGCCACTTTGTCAGCCTAGCACATTGGTCTTTTAGCCTGGTTTCTTTATTTGTAGTGATAGCCTTGAGCAGCCTTTGGAGTGCTGATTATTCCTGGATTTCCTATGCAGTTCCTCTGTTTAATAATATAGAAATAAACACATTCCTGAGCCCAACCCCCAAATTACATACAAAATTTATTTTCTCTGTAGGGCCTGGATTTCCACTTGGGCAAAGAGCAAACTTACTCTTAAAAAGACACACGAGCACAGCAGGAGCAGCACCAGCCCAGGTTTTGTGCTTGGTTTGTGATTTTTGGGGGAGAGAGGTTTGTCACTCATTGCAAGCACCTTGTCTAAGGGCTGAATTGTTTTGCCCATGTTCTTTTCTGGTCAGCAATCAGCAAATCAGATGCTTCAAAATGTCTGAAGCCTCTCATGGCTCAAATCCCTCTTCTGTTTATTTCAGTGTGAGTTTTGTCACTCATTTTAAAGCAGAGACTGCAGCCCATAACAGACAATTACACAATTCCTGCATGAAAGGGATGTTTTCTCCTTGCCCTAGACAATTAAAGTCCAATGCAGAAACACACACCTCCCATCACTATTTTTTTTTAATTGGTCTGGAGATGATGATGTCCTGAGCTCCAAGGGTTGAAATCCTTTAGAAAGGGGATTTTCAGCCTGCAGTTGATGAATCTTTGGGGCAGCAGCAGCTGAAGAGAGAAAAAGTAATGTCAGAGGGCTCAGGAGCTGCACAGGGATCCATGTGAAACAAATGCAGCATTCCAGATGGAAAAAACCAGATGGAACACCACTGATTTTGCCAATATGATGCTACACAGGGGAGGGATTTTGGTCACATAATGCTCAGATTTGAAGAGAATTTTTTTTTTCTGGTTTCAACACTTTTCTGTCTGAATCCCCCTACTCATTTCTGCAGTGTGAGCCATTATTTATATAAAAGCATGGTCCTTTTTGCTTCCAGAATCCATACCAGTTAATGATGATGCATTCTCTCTGTCCAGTAGGATGGAAGAGGTAATTTCCCTTTGTGCAAACCAGTTGCTGTTTTTTTTTACTAGACTTTTTCAATTCACTTCTGTGTCTGTTCTCTTCCTTCCTTTTGGTCTGGGTCCCTCCTCACATGGGAAAGTTCCTACTTCAGCTTTGTTCAGCTTTATCAGTTTTGGGTTACCTGCTAAATTTAGCAATCACTTCTTAGGTTTATATAAATATATATCTGTATGTGTGTGTGTAAATTTTTCTAATTAGTCCAGTTTTTTTTTTTAATTTACTGTTTATTTATACTTAATTTTTAACAAAAATTTTAGTCTGAATTTTGCCCTTTCAGCCCTGATTGTTCAGTTCATGTCATCAGCTCTAGCAGGAGTCTCTTTGCAGCTCCAGGTAAGTGTTCTCTGCTGTTTTGCTGAATATCAAAGAATGTCCTTGGACTGGAGAGGGATCAAATCTCTTTTCATGTTATTCTTGCAAATCCTCTATTTCTTTAAGGATTGTACAACTTTTTAACTTGATTTCTACAATGAGTAGATGCCATCACAGATACACCCACTGCTCTGCTCAGACCAGAGCTCTTTGCAGCCCTGCTGCTCCTGAGAGGATTTGCCACGTGTTTACTACAGACAGAATTAAAGCTGCCACACTTCACCCATTTGTAAAGATACTAAGGTTTGATAACCACAAACCAGAGCAATTTAAACATTTATAGATTGATTTTCCCCCTGGGATGGTGTCCAGTTAAAATCAGTTTTTCAGTCATTTAACACAGGTGAGTTTGCCTGGGATTCTTGGGGCAAATTTCAGGCTCAGCACCTTTAACCATTGTTAATTTTAGTTATGAATCTCCAATCAGCAGCTTGAATTTCACACCCATCCAATTGATCTCTTCACACCTGATGTCTCTAATTGCACTATTAAGCAGGAATAACCCTTCCAGTCCTTTTATATCCGATTTACACACACATTCTCTTATCTATTTCAGCTGGGGGGGATGTGGGGTTTTTTAATTCAAACTAAATTAGTGGAAACCCTAACGAAAGTGAGGTTAACAGCAAAAAAATGTGCTTTATCCTGGGATTAATTATGCCTGCAGATTGGAAAACCCTTGGTTTGCACCATCCCTACACCCCAGTCACACCAGTTTCAAACTAGAGGAGTTAAACTGAGGTTAAAACCCCTTTAGCCTCGAGGAGCAATCGGGAGTTAAAAAGGCAGAAATCAGATTTCAAGCATGTGAGTAAATGCTCCAACCCGGAGTTTAACACGAAATTATTTCTTGATGGCGTTTTAATGTGGTTAAAGGGGCACAAGCCTCGCTACAAAAGGCAGGAAATTCAGAATTAGCGCCTGGGCACCATCACCTTCTGTGTGCTGGAGCTGCTCCCTGACACATTTTTGGGTTTGCAGGGTCCATTTCCTGCAGCCTCCTCTGCCAGGGCTGGTGCCACCAAAAGTGACACTCCCCAGTGTCCCAATTGCTGAAGGTGAGGAGTTAAAACCTGCAGCTCCCAGTGTTTGCCTTGTGCTTTGGAGCCCCTTTGCCTTCATTATTTCCTTTATAAATTAGCAATGCCAGTTTAGAAAATATCCCCCTAATTCAGAACACTTTTGGAAGGTTTTAAAGGAAGAAAAAATAAAAGTAATTTTGAGATTCATGGCAGATAAAAGCCCAGCTCTAAGTGCCACAACCCTCACAGAGATTAAATCCACAGCCAAAAACTCCAGCGTTTGCAGCAGCTCCAGGGGATTAGAGGCAGGTGAGGGAATGTGGGGACAAACTCTGGATGCTTGGCAGGGGACAGAGATTTGGGAAAGCCAGGCCACCTCCCCATGCAGGAAAATCAGAGCTCTGCTCTCCTGGAAACAAAGATGCTCATGGCAGGGAGGTTTTTTCTGTCTCTTTGAGCAGGGCTGGGTGGCAGCTCAGGACCAAAATACAGAAACTGCAACAACGGGCACGTGTTTGGGGGAGCTCTGTAAACACAACCCTGCACACAAAATGTTCAGAATAATCAGCATTTGGATTATTGTTTGGCGTCTCTTTATGTCCTTTAATGAAACTACTGGCAATGAGGTTGTCATTTTTTTTCCCCCCTTTGGTTTGGATTTCTAAAAAGCATAATTTCAGCAATTTTTCTCTGTTCATACACACACACACAAATTGCTTTCGACAGGAAGAAATTGCTTTAGACAGGAAGAATTTTCTAAATTGAGTTAGACTCGAATCGAATAATTGAAAACCTATTTTTAAAAAGCACTGCGGTACTTTGCATTCTTAAAAAAAAATAAAAAATTCTTGTATTCCCAATTGTTTTTCAGGAAACTTTCGTCGGTCTGTTTAAAGTTCTGCGAGTGTGAATATTCAAATTTCAAACATGTGGCTTCAAAAATGGAGCATTTCAGAAGTACTATATCCCCCCCTTACTGCAGAATTGTCAGGAAAACTTCAGCAAAGACCAACTCTTTTCTTTGCCAAGGGGCTGCTCCTGCATTATTCACTCAAATCGTGGTTTTTTCCCCCCCATTGACTGGAATGGGAGCAAAATCCATCCTGAAATAAGAACCCCCCGGGTTTAATCCAAGAGACAAACAAACAGACCCTTTGAAATGAGTTTTATCTTTTGTGTCCCATTTGTTCTCTGATCAGGTGTCAATTGGATCTTTTCCTGTCTGGCTGTGGCTGAAAAGCAACACGTTGGAGTTAAACCCACTTGTGAATTGGAGCGTTTTACAGAACAACAGATCAACAAAAAAGCTACTTGAGTTTAAGAACCAGAAGTCAAAAAAGGGTTAATTTGCTTTCCCGGCCTCCTCCTCTCCCTGTCTCGTTCTGTTTCAAGTGGTTTCTTGTTTAAAAAAGATCTCTCTACTTACATGTCTCCATATACAGTAAAAAGATTCTTCACACACAGGGTCTGATCCTGCCTCTGCACTGAAGTTCATTTATTTGTAAATCATGGAACAGAATTTCCTTTTATAGTGGGCCCAGCCACAGATTTCCTATTTTCTTGAGCCAACAATCTTATCAAGAACCTGCTTGGTGGATCGAGGGCTAGGAGCTGACTCAGAGGTTTTAATCTCGTGAGGAAAGGTGAGTTTGGAGCTAAAATTGCAAGAAGTTGGCCCAAAGTGCCCTGGACAGGCTGGTTGGGTGTCCAGAAAAAAACACCAACAGCAACAATAATCCCACACATTTTGAAATAATGACTTTATGTATAAGGAAATGCACTGGAAATGTATAAAGTGTTACATTTGGTGATATAACTGCACAAAATGAGCAGCTTTATAAAGGTTTGATCAGAGGGTGCTGTGCTGTTTACAGGGACGTGTGTCCCCTTTTTTGTACCAGCCTTTCTAAACCCTTCCATGAGGGTTTGTGTGGTGTTGCAGCACCTCCTGAACCAGTTCCAGCTGCTCAAGGATGTTATTGATGAATGGAGAAGAAAAACCTGAGCTGCTCATCAGCAGCAAGTCCCCCTGTGGGTCAGCAAGGTGGAGCTCCAGGTATTGNTTTCAAGTGGTTTCTTGTTTAAAAAAGATCTCTCTACTTACATGTCTCCATATACAGTAAAAAGATTCTTCACACACAGGGTCTGATCCTGCCTCTGCACTGAAGTTCATTTATTTGGAAATCATGGAAAAGAATTTCCTTTTATAGTGGGCCCAGCCACAGATTTCCTATTTTCTTGAGCCAACAATCTTATCAAGAACCTGCTTGGTGGATCTAGGGCTAGGAGCTGCCTCAGAGTTTTTAATCTCATGAGGAAAGGTGAGTTTGGAGCTAAAATTGCAAGAAGTTGGCCCAAAGTGCCCTGGACAGGCTGGTTGGGTGTCCAGAAAAAAACACCAACAGCAACAACAACAAGCCCACACATTTTGAAATAATGACATTATGTATAAGGAAATGCACTGGAAATGTGTAAACTGTTACATTTGGTGATATAACTGCACAAAATGAGCAGCTTTATAAAGGTTTGATCAGAGGGTGCTGTGCTGTTTACAGGGACGTGTGTCCCCTTTTTTGTACCAGCCTTTCTAAACCCTTCCACGAGGATTTGTGTGGCATTGCAGCACCTCCTGAACCAGTTCCAGCTGCACAAGGATGTTATTAATGAATGGAGAAGAAAAACCTGAGCTGCTCATCAGCAGCAAATCACCCTGTGGGTCAGCCAGGTGGAGCTCCAGGTATTGCTTTTCCCACACTGTCAGAGTTCTCTCTTCTGAGATTAACCCCAGCAGTGTAAAATCTTTCTTCTCACCTGCNGAGATCCTCTGGTCTGCCACACCACACCTTTGAGTTTCACACTTGTCTTCAGGGAACCAGAGAAGTGAAAACCTTCCACAGCCAGGCCAGCTGCCTGGAATAAACTCGTGCTGTGATCTGCAGTGCTTCCCTCAGCTGCAGGTTGTGCTGCACATTCAGCCCATTCTCCTCCCTCTCTCAGGGCTGAGCGTGGCTCTGAAGCCACCACAGCCACAGAGGAGCCTCCAGCCAGCCCAGCCCGGGGTCTCCAGCCATCCACAGCACTTCACATCAACTCCTGGCAGGAGCAGGGGAGGTGTTTGTGTGATTCCCCCAGTGCCTGTGTTCCCTGCCTGCTGTTTACCTGCATCAGGTGTCTGCAAAGGCTCTCTGAGCACCTTCCTGCAGCTTCTCTCTGTGCTCTGCTCATTCAGCCCCTCTCAGATTTCCACCACGGACAGCAGGTGAAGCTGTTGCTGTCCAAACCGTGCCTGAGAGCACCAGCAATGAGCACATTTGTTTGCCAGACAGCAGCACTGAGGCAGCGTGGAGCAGAGAAGGGTTTTCTTACAATTAAATACTTCACATGAGAGCTCCCAGATCCTGTTTTTTCTCTCTGTTGCCTTATTTGACATGAAGTCATCCTCATTTAAAGGCACATTCCCCAGTTATTCCTGTCCTCTCCCAGCTGGGAGATTCCCTCACTGTTTGGTGTTGAGATTGTTGTTTTATTTTAGGTACTGAGATATCCCAGACTAACTGCACTGAGGGGGGACACAAAAACAGCCTCCTGGAAGGAGCATCCAATCCAGCTGCCCACCCTCAGCCCAGGAGAAATTAATTTGACACCTCAGGCACTTAATAAAAAGCATTAAACACATTTCCTAGTTTAAATTATTTCTTCACCTGCTGTAGTAACTCTGAGCCTGTTCTTGCTGTTTCCTTACTTTGCTGAGCACGTTGTCACAATCCCTGCAGAACAAAGATTTCCTTCCTCATAAGAGCTTTTCCCCTGCATTTCAGAAAATGGCTTAAATCCAGCTGTCCCAGCAGGGAATACAGATTTGTCATCAGGCTCAGATTTGGGGAACCAGTGGCTCTCAGAGGAAGAGGCAAATGGAAGGAAAAGAACCTTCCCTCACTTTCCATGTTTCTGCCACCTGTTTTTGGACAAAATTCTTCTCTAATGACAGGATTGTGGCATTTTTCCTCCTGTGTCAGCTTGTGGTGTGCAGTTCTTACCTGGAAACTTCTGCTTTGCAGAAGAAAATGTTTATCATTTGTACTATTTGGGTCCTAAAGCAAAAATTGGCTCAAAATTGGGCTGGGAAACTTCAGTATAAATTCAATATTTAATTACTGGAGTATTGGAACATGCAGGTTTCAAAACCAAATGTTTCACTAATGTGGCATAATTCTGACTTGACAAAGCCCTGCACAGAGATGTCAGGAAATACAAAGTGTTGGATACAAATCAGAGGAACTGACTGAGCAAAACCAATAAAACAAAGCCCCTTGATCCCCTTTGCAGGAGGAATAACTGGACCAGGCAGATCCTTACCTGCAGCAACTCATTAAAAGGAGTTCAAGTCCCTTTGCACAGGCTGTGCCACAGGTGTGTTAAATCACCCAGGTGAAACCAGGGAACACTTAAAACCTGAAGCCACCCAGAAATGAGCTCAATTTCCTTCACCTGTGGGAGTGAAGGCCTCCCTGCAATGGGCACAGGTGAACTCTTCTTTGAGGAGACTGGCCTTCCTCTCACCCACCATCACAGGATTTTGAAAATCCTCCTTTCCCTTTCCTCTGCAGAGCTGTCTTTCAGTTTGAACTGGCCTTCTGGTTCCGTTATTATTATTGTTATTGTTATGTTTCTGATCTCCAGAGTCACAAAAGCAGTCTTGAAAAAAGCCAATAATGTGATATTTTCCTTGCAGGAGTGAAGGGTTGAAAACCAGAGGTGCAGAAGGTGTGAGTTGCTCTATTAATTTCTTTATTTTTTGTTTTTAACTCTCAAAAACACTGGCTGCTACACTGCTGAACATAGGATGAGACCTGTCAGAAGCAATCAAGAAATTCAAGCCTCAGTCAAGCAACACCTGAGGGTAATTAACAGCTTTTTCAGCCATCAGCTGTGCCAGGATCACCTCCTTCCTCTGTGCTCAGCTCCCACCAGACCTGTTTGGGTACAGCTGTGCAGACAGCCTGCACACACACAGGGTAAGCTGCAGCCTTATTTGTTATTTCATGTAATAATTCGAATTTAGTGATCAATTTGGCTGCCCTGGACCAGGGGCTCAGCTCTGCCACATGGCTGGCACTGCTGCCAGAAAACCACCAGGAGCCACAGTAACTCAATCCAGAGCTGGAGCCTTTTCTCTGTTTGAAACACTCCACCACCCCAACCCAGGCACTTCTGCAGGGCTAAAACTCTCCTCAGAGGGAAGGCGTTTGCTGGTTCCTCTGTATTTCTCCAAAGAGGCAAAAAAAAAAAAATAAATTGCCTTGTGGCAAGTTCTTGTGAAAGTCAGCAGAACTGGGAGTCTTTGGGCACTCCTGAAAAACCTTCCCTGGCACGCTGGTTCCCACAGTCCCACACTGCCACAGCTTGGCAAATGCTCCAGTGCAAGTTGCACATCATCAGGACAAAAATGTGCAGCGTTTTGGAAAGTGAAAATGTGGCAGGGTGTAAAATAAAAGAGGATTTGGTATTCAAAAACCCAACCTTGCAGCTGGGAAACCAGGCTGGATTGTTTCCTCTGTTCTCTCCATTTCCATAATCCAGATTTGTTATATATTTCCAGTCTGGCTTCGAGTTTTAATAAAGTGGCTGCTGGATTTCCAGAATTCAAAAATCTTGACTCCCAGCTGGTGGCAGAACACGTAGATGGGAAGGAAATCACCAGTCTAGGAGAAGCAGGGAAATGGAGAACTCTAAGCTAATCAGCTCATTTAAAAAAGAGGGTGGTTACTACTCAAGTAGTAATTTATTGAGCTAAAGGAACCACGAGTCACAGAAAGACTTAGGTTACCTGCAGGGGAATGGTTTTTATGTTTTGGGTTTTTTTCTTTTTTTTTTTTTAAGAGAAGACCCCTGTATGTGCCTGCAGTTCACAGCTGAGAGGTTGGAGCTGGGAGCTCATCAGCCATTCTGTCTCCTATCTGCTGATCTCCTGGCGTTGGGGGAAGGGGAATGTGGGCAAACAGGCATTCAATTCCACGGGCAGGTGACAGGGGAAGGTATTCCTCGATAAGCAGCATCCAAGATGATGAGCAGGAAAGCAAAGCCCCTCGTGAGGCAGCAGGGGAAGAGGTAGGGAAAAGCTTTAACCATCTGTCTCAGCCCAGCCTCGCTCAGTGCTTGCCAGAGCAGAGGTCAGCACCAACAATAATAACCCAGGAGAAGGCAGACGTGTGCTTTCCATTCCCCAATAATCTACAAAGCATCTTAGGGTGAAATCCTGGCTCCTCTGAAGTCCATGGGAGCTTTGCCAACGACTTCAGTGGAGCCAGGTTTTTCATCCCTGATAAATTTAAAGCAACCCCCAGGCTCGAAGATGAAACGAGGCGTCCTGGGAGTGGGTGAGGGCTGAGGACCAGCAATGCTCCTCTGGAAAGCTGTCAGATCTTACAGGCAGGATGCTTCCACAGTCCTGGAGCAATGCCAGCATGGACAGTAAAGGGGTGAGGTGGACAATCAGGTAAACCCCAAATATTTTTAACTGCTGCTTCAGTGTAGGACCCCAGTGAGTCTTGATACTGTGACATAAAACCCAGTGGTCCTTCTCACTTCTGAGATAAAGCATATAAAAGTGAGTTATGTTGGTTTATATTACATAATACAGATTTTTTTTTTCTCTCCCTTTCTTATCCAGCCATTTTCATGTTGGCCTTGAAGGTTGTCACCTGGTGGCACTCACCCAAAGTGAGGATTTTTCACACCTGACCAGGTACAATCAATGAAATGATTTTAAATGTTCATTTCAGTCACTAGAGCCACCCAGCCTCTGCAATGTTCTCAGTTCCACAGTATTTTGGTTTCCAGGACTCAACAGCACATGCAGGTGTCTGATAAAGAGGGGCTGGCCCTGGGCAGTGTGGTGGGCACTACGTGGGGTGATAAGCCCAGGACAGTCCTCACTCCATGGTGGAGGCTGTGACATGGACAGGCACCACCTGCTCCTGAAGCTGTGCAGTGAGGAAGCATATAGTGTGAGGTGTGGGAGTACCTGTGGGGTATCCAGGAGCTCCCACAGCTCACTGACTGCCTTCACAGGAGCTGAGTCACATCCCCTGACCAGGGGACCACCACAGCTCGGGCTCAGGGCATTCTCCTGGCACTGGTGAGGAGCTGGGAGTGCACAGGAGCTGAGTCTGCCTTTGGCACTGAAGGGAACAGAAATTGGAGGTTGGGGGATGAGATGTGAGCTGTGAACCTTCACAGGGAAGGAGCTATGACAGGAACACACCTCTCTTACCCCAGACCCATCTGCTGAGCCACCTCCCTGCTGAGTGCCCATAGCCACATCCCAGGAGCAATCCCCCTCAGGCTACCTATGGATCTCCTCTTCCTGGTGAACCCCAGCTTCATTTTCCAGGGACTAAATGGCAGCTGCTTGAGCAAGTGTCCAGCCAGCTGGGAAAAGAGAACTTTGCCTTTTGCTTTTAAATCCATCTCCCCTCCAGGTCTCGATTCAGCCATCTGGATTCATCAATGAAGTCATCAGCTGGTGGAGCAGTGTTTGTGAATTTAAACAGGCACCTCCAGAGCATGTTTGTGCACACTCCTGCCTGGCTGCAGCAGGGCCATTTTACTTTTTACACCCATTTTTTCCAGTGGGGAGAGGCTTTGGTTCCTCACTGCCATCCACTCACAGCTGAGAGCAGCACTGCTGTGTCCCTCCCTGGCTTTGCACAACAGCTCAGTGCCACGAGGAGACACACACCAGCACGGGCCCATCTCATCTGGATTAAAGATGTCTTTTGGTTCAGTTTCATAAGGCAAGGGAGAACTTGCATTACCCAGAGCTCAGCAGCAGATCCATGTGTGTGTTTTGAACCAGACTGTCACCCTGACTGTTTCACATTACCAGCCTTCAAGTCCTGCCCTGGCTGTGGATTTGTACCATTGAGCTCTGAAATACTCATGTGCCAAGTTTCCACTTTTCTTCAACAGCCACGAGGTGTGGGCAGACCTTGGCAAACCTGGAGGACACTTGTGCCTCCTGTAGCTGCCCCCAGGACCACAGCAAAGGTGGCAGGAGGAGAGCCAGGGCTGAGCAGTGATAGCTGAAGTACAATCAGTGTTTTTATCTTCTCCGTATTTTGAATAGTCCAAGGAATGTTGGGTTAAAAAAAAAAAAGGCACCACATATTTTAAAAGCCACGTGACAGCCCCACAGGGCTGTTTATGGCTTTATGCATTTATCAAACAGCTCTGTGTGATCCCATCAGTGCCACACTGGGTGTTTTTCAACAAGTGATTTCACGAGATGGGAGCTGCACCTCTGGTGCACTCAGGGCAGACCCATGGGAGTCCCTGCCCTGCAGAATTAACTGTGCTGATCCTTCCTACTGCAGTGCTAACATGCTTGTGGCTTTAAAAATCCTTAAATCTGAGGGTTTGAGGTTTGTGGCTTTTGGTCCTATCTTTAATGCTAGCCCAGTGCAATTATTTTAACCATATTTTGCCTGATTCCTGCGCAATCACTGACAGTGGTTATCACTGGAAGGGGATGAGACATCACTCTGACTCACTCATGACCACAGCCTTCAGATGCTCCAAGACCTGCAAGAAACCTCCCCTGAGCTCTGACTCTCCTCGTGCCCCAGAAGTGCCAGTTCTCCAGGCTGGGCACAGTGCTGGCCAAGGCTCCCATGATTTACCTCAGTCCCAGCTGGCACTGCACGCTGGAAGAACATCTCACCCTTACCTTGCAGGAAACCCCATGGAGGACACTGATCTCCAGATGAGAATGTTTCAGACTGGGGGATACTTTTTCCCCAGTTTAGACATTTTGGACCAATTCTGTCACATACTCACAGATCGTTCATATCCTCAGTTCCCAATTGTGCAAGAATGACAAAAAAGATTCCAAAACTCTCACTCCTTGTTAGTTGGCTTTATTTATGCTTCAAGTGGGTTTGAGCTGTGTTTGTTCTTGTTACACTGAGCTGCACCTTGAGCACTCACAGAGGTCCAGCTCCCTCACACCAGATGCCAAGACGTTGACTTACAGCAAGGGCTAATCCAACCCTCATTTTCACCTATTTTCAAGTCCACACTACTTTTAAATTTGAGGGCCTCCCATCTGAGAGAGAAAGCTTTTTCCACACTACTGACACAGGTCAGCAACCAAAGAGGAAGAGAGAGGAGTGTCAGACCCCAGTGGAGTCCCACCAGGGTCGCACAGACCAAATGAAAGGCACATGTCACTGCAGGACAGATCCATCCCAGCCGAGCAGAGCCGGGATGCAAGGTGAGGGATGAGGTGCAGCAGAGGGGTGTCCTGGCAAAGCAGGGCACGGAGAGGAGCAGGTCGGCCCGGGGAGGAGGGGAGCAGGGTGCTAGGCTGGAGCAGGAGCTGCAGAGAGGGCGAAGGAAAAGGGGGGGAGCAGGGAGGGAGGACAGCAGGGGAAGGAGGCAGGGCAGTATAAAAGCATCAGACACGTACCTCTCCCGACACAGAGCGAGGGGGCGAGAAAGTGGGTCTGGAAGCAGCAGCAGCAGAAGCAGCAGCAGCAGCAGCAGCGGCGGCGGCCAGGAGGAGCGGCAGCCGCTCGCAAACACGCACGCACGGTGGCAGGAGAGAGTGCGGCGCTGCCCCTGCCAGCCCTAGGGCACTGGAGGGAAGAGAGAGGAGAGATGGAGCCAGGTATCCAGCTCCCCGGGAGGGAAGCGGGCAGCTGAACCTTTTTCCAGCCCCTCGTCCCCTACCCCCCATCCCACTTCCCA
>VWYE01009598.1:22172-41033 GCA_013398995.1 Alaudala cheleensis | reverse complement strand
TTTACAAGTTTAACTGCATCTGAAGCAAACGGGGTGAATTAAAATACATTTGTGAATATCTTTGTATGGCAAGTGAAATAGAAAGAAATAATTTCTTCCAGGCTAAGAGTCACATAGGAAAAAAAGTTCTTCTGGAGTTTCTGGCATTTTGTGCAAGCCTTGAAGCTTTCCTGTCCCCCAGAAGTAAAGCAAACACAAAACTGGATTGATCCCATGAAGCAGTGGAGTGATTGGGTCCATCACTATGATTCCATGTGAGTGATTTTGTTCAATGCACTGGAGAGCTGTGAAAGCAGCACTCTTCCCTCCTGTGCTTTTTATCCAAAAATGCAGCCTGAGACAACGTTGTGATGGCTCAAGGGCAGCAGCAGTTAATGGGAGCTTTATTGGATTTATTTTCCTCCCTCAGTGCTGAGGAATGACACGTGGCAGGAGGGATTTGACACTGAGCAGTTGCTGAAGATCTACAGCTTTCCTTATTTATTCAGGCAAGAAAGTAGTGCTTTTTAAAGTGTGACTATTGCTTGGAATTTCAGCTATTTAAATGGAGATAGAAGATATAATGGGCACATTAATACTTTTAGGATAACTAAGGATGAAATTATGCAGACAAATAACAGGAGCTAAGGAGGATGAAGAAAACCAGTACTTCCAGTCTAAGGCTTCCCTCCAGCATTTTCCAGATGAATTCTGCACTGAGCTGCTGGAGTAGCTTCACCCTCAAAGCATGATACAGATGCATGAGAAAAAGAAATATACTGAGCACAGGCTGTTTAGAATTTTGCTTGAAATATTTATTTCTAAAAACCTGATGTTAGTGTTTTAAATTTCCTTTCCTTGCTTGCCTGTAGCTACGTCTGCAATTTAAAGTGGTGGCTCTAAATGAAGAGCCATAGGTATGAATCTTCCAGCTCCACTGCAGTTTATCTGTAGCAAACAACTGCTAAAGTCTGTGTGTAGAAGTGGTAATTTTCTTGTTTGTTCCAGTGCAAGATTGTTTCATTAAATTGAAACACTGAAGTATTTATTCATTGGGGTTTGGTGAAGTTTGCATGGTTGGTTTTCTGTCCAGTTCAACGGGACTCCAAAGGGTGGATGTACATATTAGTGTGACTCTCTTGGTCTAATTGCTGTCCTCTGAAGGATGTCAGGAACTGAATCTGAGCAAGATGGGAAAGAAACAAAGCCACCACCCCAGTGTGAGCATCATTCCATTGGGGATGCAGAGCTGCAAGCTCCATCTCCTAGAGTACATTTTTCCACTGTTTTTAAATGTGACTTTTGTAAAAAAGCTTCTCTAAACTCTTTAACTCTTCTCAAAGCCTCTTCAGGGCAACAAAAAAGTGAGCTTTGAAAAGTGTTTTTTTCCTCCCCATTACAGTTAGCATTTTAACCACTCTCATCTTCCCAACAATTTACTGAGTTTTAGGAAATATCAAACTCCTTTTAGGACACAGAACAGATTTTATTTGACCTGAATGAGAAAATGCAGAACAGCTCAGGAAGCCTCCCTGGGTGCTTATTAAAGATTCTAATTACTGTTTAGCCCATATAAACCTCACAGCTAGAGTTGAAATATTTTGAGGGTTGAGCTGATAGTGGGAGATTAACTGGAACAAGTGTGTTATTAAACATGGTTTAGACCTTGCATATTTAAGATTGCAATTCATGACATAGAACCGAGTTGGGGATCATTTCTACAAGGAAAACCCTCTCGGAGCTCTGTCTGTTGAGGTGGGGATGGAGGGTGGACATCAATTGGAGAGGAGGAAGAGGAGGGATGAACCTTTGCAGGGTCCAGCTGTGATTGCACGATGCTGATCCTAAGGGGAAGCTCTTGGCACTGATCAGAATGAAGTGTGTATGAATCCCGTGAGGAGGAGGATAGAAGGACAGTGACAGTTTTTTTGGCCCCAGCATGGCCCTGGCCTTCCAAGGCACTGGCACTGGAGCAATCAGTGGTGCCTCTGCTGTGGGCAAGGGCTGCACCTGCCCTGGTGTGGCTGGGGGTGCTCAGGGGGACACTCTGCAAGCAGAGACAGCAGGTGCTGAGGAGCTGACCGTGGGCTGTGCCTGTTTTCCAGGCTTTGCTCTGGTCTGTGCCTGCAGCCTAAATTCCCCTGGATGAATGGAGCAGACCACCAGAGCAGCCCAGCCTTTGTGCTTTGAGGATGCTCTGCTGTGTCAATCAAAGTGTGAGGGTTGGGGACAATGGGAGGGTTGTTCTCAAAGCTGCTCTGTGAACACCTGGCATTGCTGCTGTGACTCCTCTGGGGCTTTTTTAGCCTCATGGACTGAGCTTCCCACTCTTCCAGCTGTTTCTGTGTGCTACAGTTTCTCTAAATAACCAGTGGAGAGAAGGTGTTGGTATTTGTTTAACCCACACATGTGGAGAATGAAGAAAATCTCTCCTGGTCACAGCTTATATTTTACAAAATCTTGTGTTAATGTTCTTCTCCTGGCCCTGGCTCTCCCTTGTTCCCCCTTTCTCCTGAGCAGGCATTCTCACCAGACATTAGCACAATGCACTTCCTACAGGAGTCCCAAATGTGGAGCTAATCTGGCAGGTCAGAGGCTGCTTTCAGGCAATCACTGATGTTACCTGCCCTAACAGGAAAAAAATCAAGGTAAATTGTTGTGATCGCATTTGCTCTTTATGTATCTGGTCTATGAGTAGGTGTGAGAGATGCAGGGAACATTCCAGTGAGTCAGTAGGAACTTTTCCTTGGCACAGGTTAGTGACAGAATCACAGAATGCTTTGGGGTGGAAAGCACCTTAACTATCATCTCATTCCACAACCCCTGCCATGGACAGGGACAACTTCCACAAGACTGGGTTCTCCAAAGCGCCATCCACACTTCCAATTAGGAGTGAAGAAGACAATACCTGTTCAAAGAAAACACTGAACCTTTTTTTTTGCTGTTGCTCTACAAATGTCACACTATTGTGGGTCCCTGCAAACTTCACTTCCAGCCTTCTCACTGATGTGCTTCGAATGCCTTTTTTACTCTATGCTTCATTCTATTTATGTTCTTCTCCCCTTCTTCTACCTGTGCTTTGAGGATGTCATCTCCTCCAGAGCTGACCATCCCCAGCTGGGGCCAGAACAGTGTTTGTGTCAAATGGACATTTTCCACTACTGTTATTACACTTGCCAGTGCTCTGGAAATATTGACTATGTTTACTAAAGCTGTTTTACTATTAGAAAAAAATTCTCTGCAGGTGGTGTTGTGGAAATTAACTGACCAGTTACCTGCAAGCATCTCCTCCTGCCTCCACCCTTCAGCTATTAGCTCCGAGGGGGATTTGCCCAGAGAGCTGAGCCACAGACAATATACCCTTTTTGTTTTCCTGAGCTTTATTTCTGATGTATTATTTATGATGTGCAAGAGGTAATTAAAATACTGACACTGCTCAGGTGCACCTCGTGTGTAAGGAAATGTAATCTCGGGTATTTAATGTGGCTATTTACAAAAAAAATCGTGTTCACGTGGCGCCATCTGTCAGCAAGCCTCTGCAGCTGCACAGGACAAGGGCGTCTGATTTTTTATTAAACTAACAGAACTCTTGGCAGCACTTAAAAATAATTTCTTTAGGGGGAAAGCAAAAAAGAAAAATGTTTTTTCTTAGCTCTTGTTTTACCGAGTGTTTTGTGTGAACAGTGAATTTGGTGAAGCTTAGCTGGGCATGTACATGAAAACAGACTCAAAATTGGGCTATGGGGGCTCAGCAATGAAACCTGGGACTTATTTTGGCTTGCTCAGGATGTGGGAACTCTTCATTTTACCAGTCCCAGGCTGAGCTGGATGGAGATGGGCAGCACATACCAAGCAGTCTTCATGACTTCAGTGTATGCCATTGTCCCCAATACCCACAGAACAACAAACCCCTTTTCTTGTACCTTTCTCATCTTTGTGTTTACCAGCCTCAGCTTTGTCCTTATTTATCCAGGTTTTTATCCTGCTGTCTGTGGGGCTGTGGGCACGTGTCTCACGAGGTGGCCTCATGTAGAAGCACAGCCTGATTGAGAGCACAGCTCTCACCTGCAGGTACCTGCCTTCTGACTTGCAGGTGGCTCACATCAAATCCCAGTGGCTTTCCAATGAGGTTTCCAAGCAACTACATGGGAGGCTTGTTCTCTGCCAGGTGTTCACAGCTGCCTGCTCACTGAATGATCATGGCATGGACAACTCATGGGTGCAGTATGAACTCTTGGCTGTCAGTCATTTGGTGAATACAACTGGCAGTTCCAAGTATTATATCCCCTGATTCTGCAGATGAAATGTTTTTATCAAATCCACTGCAGCATAAAGATTTAGTTGTGGGGTTTTTTTTCTGAAACACTTCAGGTAATTTTGTCTATTTGTAATCATTATCTACCAGAAGTCATGTGACATTGCAGTTGTATTGGCTTGAACTCAAAATTGGAGCACAACTGGCAATTTTTATCTTGGCTTTTTTTTCCCCTCACACTTAAAAACATAAAGAAAATAGATGAACCTAAGTCTGTTGGTTTTGCTCAGCCTGCTTTTTGGTAGTGAGGGGGGTCACAGAGGTGGTTTCTGTGAGAAGCTGCTGGAAGCTTCCACCACGTCTGGCAGAGCCAATCCCTGATGGCTCTGAGGATGGACCTGCTGCTGGCCAAGGCTGGGCCAATGACAGAGGTTGGTAACAGCTCTGTGATAACACATTTAGGAAGAAAATCAAAACCAGGTAGGACACATACAGTTTGTTCTGGCCAGAGAGGAGATGAGAACATGTGAGGGAAACAACCTGGCAACACCAAGGGCAGTGAAGAAGGACGGGTATGAGGTGCTCCAGGTGCCAGAGCCAAGATTCCTCTGCAGGCCCTGGTGAGACCATGGGGGATGCAGAGATCCCCCCACAGCCCCTGGGGATCCATGGGGGATGCTCCTTTCCCTGAGCAGTGAGAGAAACCACAGGTAATAAAAACTGACCATAACCCCCATTCCTCTCTCCCTGCACCATTGAGGTAGGAGGAAGAGGTGGGGGGGAGGTATTTTTAAGGGTTTATTTTACTTCTCTTACTCTGCTCTGATTTTGTTAGTAATAAATTCAATTAGTATCTCTAATTAGAGCCTGTTTTGCCCATGACAGTATTTGCTGAGCCATCTCTCCCAGTTCCTTATCTCAACCCATGAACCCTTTGTTAAATTTTCTCTGCCCTGTTCAGCTCTGGAGGGGAGGGAGTGAGTGGCTTTGATGGGTGCCTGCCATGGAGAACCCCCTAGAGGAAGGTGCCCCTTGGGGATCAGTTTATCACCACGTTGCTCTGCTGCACAGAGCCTTTGCTTTCCTCCCACTGTTTCCCTTCTTTCTCTTCAGTGTTTCTCCTTGGGTGTGGGAAATGGGAAGCCCAGGCAGAGCTCCCTGCTTTGCCTTGGTAGGGCACAGAGGTCTCCTGATCTCTGTGGTCAGCATCCTCCATCAGAGGCATGGGGCAAGGGAGGGTCATGGTGTGAAAAAAAGGCAGCAATGCTTTTGAAAACCCACCCACATGACACAGGTGCTGAATGTGTCACATCTCTCAGCCGAGAAATGATTTTAAATACACACTGAGTTTAAGGGTGTGACTCCCTGATGTGCATGGCAGAGTAGAAATGCACTTCTGTGCATTTAAATGTTCTCTTAAATGCTTCTCTCTGTGAGTCCTTTATATATATATCACTGTAAGGCCCACAGATAACATGATGTCATTGGTAAGCAAGAACTGAAAAAATGGGCTTAGAAACCAATGGTAACCATGATTATCCCTGACAGTGAATAAATAAGGTAGGGTTTACTACCACAGGCTCCCTTTTTTCCTGTCCAGCTGAATTCATGTCTCGATTGAAGACAATTTAAGGGGGCCACTCTAAAATGAGCTACCTCCTTTTAATTTTGAGTTTTACCTCCCTTTACACCAATAAGGAGAAATGAGTATGAGTAGATATAAGTGAAAAAAATAACAGTTTTTTTAAGAACCAAAATAGCAACAGGCAAAATATAACAGTAGATAATAATTAGTTATAAAGTTGCTCAAGTCTCAGGGCCTCCCCCCGATCTCTGATGAGTCCCAGCTGTATCCAATAAAGAGAAGGTGATAAAAGGGAGTGGATGAGCCGCTGAGGGGGAATCATTGTGGAGGAGGAGCCTTGAGGAAGAGGGAAGGAGAGGAGCATGAAGCAGCAGGATCCTGAGGAGAGAGAGTCCCTGCAGTGAGGTCAGTGTGGGGCTGCAGGCAGAGCCTGTTGGTGGAACCTGCACTCACAGTCTGGCTGGGTAAAAGCCTCATTCAGAGCCTGCAAACTGATCCCTGCAGTCAGAGCTGGACAGGAAAGAAGCAGCAGTGAGAGGCTGCCAGGGAAACCTCCAGCAGGAGCTGCTGCAGCCAGGGGCAGGGGATGGTTGGAGTCAGGATGGCTGAGCTGGAAAGAGGAATAAACCAGGACCATTTCATGCTGTGATAAACAAGCAGTGTGTGTCTGGGCTCAATGAGGAGTTTCTTAGCTTTGGTCCTGAGGGGTGACTGGTGGCCCTTGCAGTGGTTTGGGCACCCTGGCTTGGGTGCTCACTAAAATCCTGTCCTTCAGCAGAAGCTTGCAGGATCTCCTCCCACAGCCTCACAGCAGGCTGTGATTTTTCTTTTCCCTCTGGAAAAGGGCTTCTGAACATGTGTGCAGGGATTTATTATGCACACATCCACAGAATAAGAATGAACTGAATCCCCACATCACCAGACAATGTACTGTTTGGGGTTTAATGAAGATTTCTCCCCTCTCCAGACACCAAGTGGATGCTATATAGTTTAAATTATGGATGGGCCTATTACAGAATAAGCAGTGCTAAATTTTGTATGCATACACAGAGCACAATAAATTATGTATCTTGCCTTAATATTTCATGAAGAAGAGCCATGGCATGTATTGATTTCATTTAGACCCGAGTTCAAGAGAGCATTTAAACATATTTCTATTTTTAAAATTCATGAATCATCATAACAGGACTGTCCAGGTGCTTTCAGTTAGATGTGTGCTTAACAACCTTGCTGAATTTGAGCCATAATGGTAATCACATTAATATTTTGAACCACTGCCCAAGGAAGCCAATGGGAGCCATTTAATCAATTTTACTAAGCTTTTGCAGTAAGATCCATTTTTAATATATTTGTGTGTGTATTTATATATATATTTAATGAAGTAAATAGAAGGTAGACATTTACTGAGAATTTGGGGTCTGTCTGAGTCTGGAGTCACCTTCAACAGGTGAATTTCTGTAGCAATCTGAGAAATCAAGGCAGGTTACCTCAAAATGCCACTGGCAGCCACTCGCTCATTCTTCCAAAGCCCAGGACCTGCCACACTGAAAGCTGAACACTCCCCTGCCAGTGTGAGTGAGCCAGCATCCTTTGGGTAACAGGAACTCATTTTTACCTAATGAAATTATTGGGATTCATTTTCTGTCCTGAAAGATATGGGGAAAGAAAAAAAAACCAAAAAGGTTTTATGGACAAAATGTTTAAAAGCACTTCTGTAGCACAAGAACTTAAATCTCACTGGCAGCCCTGGAGCTCTGACTGAATTGGGGGGAGCTGGGGCCACTTGGGGAAATAAGACTTGCAGCTGTTTTTCTGCTGGTGAATTGGCTTGTTTTGGGCACTTTTCTTATCCTGAATCTGCAGCTTTCCAACTACATACTTGGTGTAGTAGATATAAAGTGTTGAGATGCATTGGGAGATCTGAAAGGAGACCAATAGATCTGATCAAGAAAATGGTCGCATTACATAGAACATTTAATTTGGTCCTGATGGTAACACTCAGGAAATGGTACTTTCTAGAATGAATCTGCCATACAAACATGTGCACACATTATTTTCTTGTTTTTTGTAGAAAAAATCAGGTCATGACACTTGTGACTCTGCTTTGAGCCTTGCATTTCTTCTCCTGGACTTATGCAAAATTTCTCTACAAGTAATACCATTATCTACAGGAAGACACAAAAGAAGCCCAAGCATAACCTAAAAACATAGTGAACTCATTTCCACTAAATTACCTTTTCCTTTCTTGCCCTTTTTCCCTCTGTTTCTCCCTCCAGGACACAGGCAAAGCTGGTGGTTTGGTCTTTAAAATTTGCAAACTAAAACGTGACTGAGCTTTTCTCTTTAGGCTTTTGTCAACAGGTAGAAATAATGGTTAATGTTTCCCTGTGGAAGCATCCTATGTGAACTGGCTCTTACAAAACTAAATTAAATAGCTTTCATCACTTTATTACCATTATTTATTCATAGCACGGTGTATTGTGCTTTTGTTTCTTTTTAAAGCACAGTGTTTGTAGTCAGATCTGTCTGTTGGCTCACACATTAATATGGATATAAATATTGAGCCATTCTGTGTAAAAAAAATCACCTCTCATGGATCTTTAATACTGCTGTGCTTTGCTTCCACAAGGTGTTCTTGCAGTGAACTGAGAAAATCAGCTTTCTGAACCTTACCTGTGGTGCAAAAGTCTAGGAGCTGATTGGTTTTTCTGGCTGCTGTAGGAACCAAGTTATGTTGGGGTGGTTTCTTGTGTGTTAGGAAAAGAATAACTTTCAAACTGTAGCCATCAAAAGCTGAACTTCTGATGGGTTCCAAACATTTTGCCTCAAGCTGCCCTGATATTGCTCAGCTATGACTTCTGAATCCAGAAAAAAAACTACTGGGACTACACTGAATGCAGTGGGTTATTTTCAGTTGGACAGGCCATATTAATGGGATTTAAATGATGATATAGCAATGTTTAATCCATTTCCACTTCTTCAGTCTTTTTATGTCCTAAGAAAAGTTATATAGTGTTATTTACTGTCTCACCTGAAAATAGCAGAAAGCTTAAATTAATTATTTTTCACTTTCCTGGAAGGGTTTAAAATTTGTGGAGTTCAGAGAGCAGCAAACATTTAGTAAGTTCCCATATCTTCAGTTTGCTTCTGTAGACTAAAAGATTTTGGTTTTGATTTTAAGGATTTATTTGATATGTCAGTATCTGTTAAATATCATATGGAAGAAAATCTGAGAAGACATCCATTTGTAGATACAGTCTTTTTTATCTGTGGCAAAATACAAAGACCTGCAAGCGAGCCAATATTTAATTGCATTATCTAATGGCATCAAAATTTAGTTATGGCTCTCTTTAATAAAATAAATTTGGAGGCTTAGATGATAATTCTAAAATTAGATCACGTCACACCTTATGGCTGTCAGTTCACTTTGTGAGATGAGCCAAGAGTCTTCCACACTCAAGGCAAAAATGCCCTTTTGTTTCTGCTCAGAGGCTCTGAGTTGAAAAGACATTTGGAGAAATGGCTCAACTTGATGCTCTGTTTAAATGACAATATTTTTCACAGCCTTCTTCCTAACAGAAGAATTACTGTGGCTGTTACAGACCAGCAGATGGATAATACAGTGGAAAGTACAGAATGCTTTGGGAAAGAGTATGAGAACAGAGAGAACTTAGAGAGGTCCTGCTTCTGGCACTGCAGTCTCAGAGATGCCAGGGAGTGAGTGGTCTCACCCTGTGCCTTCAGCAGGTGCCAGTGCCCATGAATTCGTCTCTGCCTTCTTTTAATCCACGTAAGTTTTTCACCTTCAGAGTCCTCTGCTAGTGAGTTCTGCAGATCAGCTGCATCTGTTCCAACAAAGGTGCCTCCTGCTAGGCATAAAATAGCCTGAGGGTAGTGTCCCTGGCAGATCCTGTGTAAATCCTGACTGAAAGCTGGGAGAGCTGCCCTGTCGCTGATGATAACACCAGTTCCTAAATGTGGACATAAAACTTGAGCTTCAGCTTTTCTCCTAAAATGGGAAGATGTTGTGATTTCCACAGCAAGAATTAACAATGAAATGAATGCCTAGGAAGGTGAAAGGAGCAAAGACTAACTCTAGAAAGTGGTGAAATATGGAGTCAGATCAGAATCCTCTCTGTTCCTGCATCTGCCACCAAGTTTCTGTGCAACCCCCTGATGTGCTCATCTGAAAAGGAGACAGAAATGTTATTATTGACCAGGAAATGACAGAGCTCCCAGCAGGTGGGCACAGGCTGTCTCACACACTTTTATGTCTTTGGCTGGCCTCACAGCAGCTGTGGAGGGTAAGATGGTGGCTCTGTGCCCCTTCCATGCTGGCATCTTGGTACTGAGCTGTTCTGCTTCTGCCTCTGCAGCCAGCCATTTCCCAGAGCACGAGTGTGGCATTGATTCATAGATGTCTGCAAGTGGTTTTTGAGAGCAGAGTGAAGATGCTTTAGAGGAGAGGCAGGCTTGCCTGTCGGGCAGCAGCAGCTCAGTGCTGCAGTTATATTTGATGGTGCATGTACTTTGCCTCAGGAAAGCTGCCAAATGGCTTTTTATTCCTACCTCAGACCTCTATGCAATGAAAAAAAAAAAGTGAATTTCCATGGGTTTTTTGGCCACAAAAGTGCCTGCAGGTCTTTACACAGCTTTACCAGGCTGGGATCAAATCCTGGCTCAGACCCAAAAGCGCCATTGGGACTGATGTTGTTTGTGCTTAGAGTCAGGGCTTTAGCAAGTGGCTCAGAGTAGGGTGAAGGCAGCCACTGTCCAGCCAATTTCCCCAGAACCAAATGGCAGAGTTACAGTTGATCCTCAGCCCAGCACCCCTGGAAGGGGCAGTTTTCTCCTAAACATTAATATTAATAGAGGGGTTTTATTAACCCTTTGTCACGATTCCTCTTTAGCCTCCAAGCCAGGTGTGGCAGTCCTAGGACCAGCTGTGTTTGAGTGTTAGAAAAACGTACCCAGATCTATTTCTTTAATCTTGCTGATGCTCCTCCACTTTTCTTACTGCAGCAAATGGAAGGCCATGAATTTCCTGCCATGCAGAGAATTTTTCTAGGTTTGTTTCTCAGTCACGATGAGTGAAGAGCTGTTGTCTGACCTCACTGGCAGATTTTGAGTTCTTTTGGCATTGACCTGGAGCACACTGAGGGCCGTAGAGGTTCTCCCAAGCTTCAAAGTATTACTTTCCTTCTGAATTGCCACATTTCTGCAGGATAGCTTGCCCTTGCCACATCATTTGGACATCATTTGGACTGCCCATCTGTTGCTTAGCTACAAGGCCAGTAATAAGAGCCCAAATGATAGCAGAGTGGGCACTGAAGCATTTCAAACACGACAAGACCCAAAGGATGCTCATCAGTGTATGTGCAGGAATATTACACATCCCGAATTCTGAGGTTTTAGTGACCATGACTAAAGTCAGATTTAACTTACACAGCTCTGGTTGCTAAGAGCTTGGCTTCTGCTGGAGCTGGCTTGTTTGCAAGCTGTGGCCAGAGACACTGATTTTAAGGAAGGTGTGTGCTTGGGGAGAAAGCACACACTTTGTTAAACAAAGGTCCTTGAAAGAGGGAAATAGGATAGGCTAAACCTTGGGGGTTTCTGTAAGGGAAAACTTGTGACAGTCAGAGTTAGGTCCTAGTTGCTGGAGTCAAGTTATGCACTGCAGTATCAATGTGAACTGCAGAACCAGCCATAGCTGCTGTGTGTTATTACTGATCTGCAGCCACAGCAGCAATACCTTTCAGCTCTTCCCTGGCAGTTTGTGTAAGGGACTTCACTGATAACTTCACAAACTGGAATCTCATTTTTGCAGCCTCATGAAAATGAGTGACACCAATTGCCCAAGGACACATCTTGAGTTCTCACAGCAGCTACGTGAAAGACACTGTGCAGTGCTTCCAGCAACATCAATTAATAGTCTGGAGGTGAGTGCTCATCTCAGCAGCTGAATTTAGTAACAGTTCATCTGCATGCAAGAGAAGGTTCCTCTGAACCTCCAGCAGCATCTAGTAGGACTCATAGTTCAGCTTTGTGATGGCTGTGGCTGTGGTTTGCATGGAGAGGTAGCCTGGGGAATGATTTTCTTGAGGTTCAGCTGCCTTCAGTGTGAGTCATCAACAGGCAGCAGAGATAAGAGCCATCAGCTGGACAGTGCTGGACCCTCCCCAGAGCAAGCTCCCAAGGAGAGGCTGGAATGGCTTTGTGCATAAGAGCTTCATTGGAGTAACTGGTTGTGTGGGTCCATGGCTCAAAAGCAACCAAATTCCTGCCTACACCTCCAGTTTGATGCCAGACCAAGGGGACCTGTGGGAAGGATGAGGATTGCAGTTTTGCTTTTCTTTTAATCTTGTCTCCAAAGATTGCTCGTGGTGTTTGCATTGCAGATGTGAGCTTGAAGAGACACCATAGCTGACCATAGAAGGAATCAACTCTCTTTCCCATGTTTTAAGACACAGAAATGACATGAACAAAACCTGATCAATTAAGAGGAGTTCACTATAAAATATTGTGTGATGGATTTCTGGTTCATATATGGTGACACAGTGCTACTGGGGAAACATGCACCAAGGGTGGTTTCACATTGTTACTATTTCTTGTTAACAGCTTAAGCATATATGGAAGTAATGAGTAAGAAACTCCTCCTGTGAAAGGCTTAGTGCTTTTTGACCCCTAAACTCAAAAGCAAGGGAAGCTCCAGGTGAGATACATGGTGATGTGATCCCTTTAGAACAGCAGGGCAAATCCCCAAAACTTGTAATCAAGTGGGACAATGTTGTGCTGTTGCCTAATAAGATACTGCATTAATGTTTGGAAATTCAGCTCACAGGGACTTGTGCCACGTCTATGTGCAGTGTATGGGGTTGTTCCAACACCAAGAAAAGAGTCAAAGTTTGGAACACTGCCCAGGTTTTTTACTTGATTTCCCGTGTATTCGCTTGCCTGTCACTTCTAAACCTGTTTTGCCTCTCACTTAGCAGTGGAGTCGTGCCCAGATTAAGGCATTACTTGAACACCAGCTAAACATGAGTTTCATAATGCACACCCATTGCTCGGTCCCAGGGCGTCACTCAAAGCAAATTATTCTGCTGTGTTACGCTGTCTGTTGATCACTCCTTTTTGCCTTTTATCCTTGTTGTTGTTCTTCCTGTCTTGCAGAAAGCCAAGGTGCCAGGCCATTAGGAAACTGAATTATTAAAACCTCATATTGATTTTTCTTGACCACCCAGATGACGTTATCATGCAAGGACCTTGCCTTGAGCTATGTAGAAGGGGTTTTGCTCAACACTTGACAGCTCTCCTCACTCCTTCTCTTCATTACCTTCCATCTCTTTCCTACCCCGTCATTTCCAAGAGGAGGAGGTTCTGAAAACCATTCTGCAGAGTCATTTCACTTCACTGTCAGGCTCCCTTTGCTAGCAGCCACCCAAATGATGGGATTTTTCCTTTCTTTTCACGCTGGAGGTACACAAACAGATCAGTTGGTTTGCTAAAAGGCTCGGCACACCACGGTATCCATGGCAACACACCAGCCTGCGCAAGCATCTGCAGGCGCCTCAGAAATCACAAATACCAAGCGATGACAAGGAGTTGCTTCACACAATGGATGTTTATAGGTGTCACAGGCATCTGAAATACTTCCTTTTCCACCCATCAGCTCCTTGATTATAATGTGCTTGGCATTTTTCTCGCAGCTCCTTTGTCAGAACCCAAGATTCAAGGCAGAAGTAATCCTTCTTTCAATGTTTATTTGCTTTGGGTTTTTTTTTTTTTTTGTTTTAGATCACTGGCTGAGGTACCTTATGGGAATGAGCACCCCAAAGCAAGACTGTTAACTCTCCTCTTTGAACTGAGTTGGAGTACAGGCTTCTCAAGTGATAAAATCCACAGCTGTGATTGAAAAAGAAGTGGTCTACGTCAACAGAAGTAGTTGTGTGAGTGCTAGGCTGAGTGGTGAGTTGACCCATCATGTTGCATGAATCACTGGCTATCTGTAGTGATGACAGATTTATTAAGATCAACCAACCATTTTTGGGAAATATTTTTATTGAAGTTTATCCACCTGCTGGCATGGCAGAGACTATGCTAGTGTGTTTACAGGCAGTGGTCTTCACTGAACCTGTGCTTTGTTCAGATCTGCTTTCAGGAGATAACATTCTGGTTGCAGAACATGTATCAGTTCACTAGAACCAGCCTGCAAAAACATCTGTAATTCAGAAAGGGTAACTCATGTGGGCACTGTTAGACCCCGTTAAGGGTCTCATGCTGGTGATGGCCCTGGCTGAGGAGCAGTTTTATAACATAGGAAATGAACAGGCAGTCTTCAGGCATTCAGCACCACCTTCCTCAGCTCAGGCAAGTGTTGCTGCCCCATTAAGACATGGTAGGTGTGCTTATCAACCAGGCTAGGGCCATTCTCAAACCTAAACTGGACAACTGTGTTTGGTGCTCACACAGAGGCTGATTACAAGCCTGAGTTTGAAGTTTGGGAATGGGAAGGAGCCCAAGTATACACACGCTTAACCTCCAGCCACAGATGTGGTGGGAAAATCACCCCTTGTTCTGTCTGTAATGTTTCTCTTCTCTTAAGAAGTAACAGCAGCATTTTATGCATAGAAATGTGAAATGCAAAGCCCAAAGCCAAGATTAATTATGTTGCCCCATATTGTGGTGTTAACTTGATTAGGGTGATCTATCTGTTTTCACCTCATGATTTAAACTTTAGGCTTGGAAAATGCAGTAACATCTGCCTGTTTGAATGTATCACGAGGACCATATTAAGGAAACCTTATCAAAATTGGACCTTAATAAAACAAGCTATCAGTGCATCAGAGCACTGATGAGCTTCCACGTGCAAGCACCTCACAGATTCTTTCTAAGGTCTTTAATCCTCAGTAGCTACTGTTGGAACAATTGAGACTTTCCCCTAGAACAGGAAATTAAATCTCATAAATAGTATATTCCTTGTATGTTGACCAGTTTGACTATTCAGCAACTTTTACATCATATTTATTTTGAAAAGCAAAATTTTCATGTAGTTTTGCTAGAGATTCAATGTGTTAAGAGATTTCACTGCATAAAACTTAACTGTGTATTCTGTTCATCTTCTGTTTGGTCCTGTAAGTAGGCAGTGGGATTTAAATTTTTTTTTTTCATTCAAAAACCTGGAAAGGCTGAATGGTGCATTAACCTTATTCCCCCAATTCTCAAGACAGATAAAGAAGGCAACACTTGTAATAGTGAGAAGCTAGAGATGGCAAAACTAAGTAATCCAACCTGAAACTTCCTCACAATCATCATTCTTTCCCTAGAAAGTGTCAAGAGCAACAAAACTTATTTTCCTAGAGAGTTTGGGTTTATTCTTGTTCAGATGGAAATTTAATAGATGAACTATTATTCTGTGCCCCAGAAAATGGGTTAAAGCAGTGAAAGTTGGTTTAGATTAAGAACTTTCTACAGCTGAATTGGGCAGGCATCATTTTGAATACATGAATTGCTTCATTTTGAATACATGTAAGAAACGTTCCCTGAGATGTCACAACAAGTCTGACACCCAGCTTTCTTCTCTTCAGCAGAGGAATCAGATGCATAACCAAAATTTTGCAAAACTTCAAGAGCTGAGAGGAAAAAGTAGCTGGATTAGATAAATGACAGGGGAAGAAGCTCTGCACAAAACCATGAACCCTGTAGGAGACCACTGCTGTCCATTTTTCACATTGGTTAATTGGGGACTCTTTCCTTTCAATCCCAGCAGTGAGAAATGAGGGGGTGTGCTGTAATGCATTCCCTACTGCAATTCTTATCTCCTTGCAGCCCCGAGCTGGTGGCCCAAGCATTTTATACCCTCTCTCTGCTTTCAAATTATTCTACTTCTAATGCAGAGAGTGGCTTTTGACATCAAAAGCATTTAGCAAATTAGAGTGTAACTCCCTGAAGCTAATTCTTCCATCATAATTCACATGGGTACTTAGAGACTCTTGGACGAAAAGACCAAAGATAACTAAATCTACAAAGGCAGCATTGCTCTTGTGCAAGTCCTTCCACCGGGCCAGATCTCACCTTTGTTTAAAGCTTTCCTGTAGCACCCTGAGATATTTACATTTACAAGCAGGTAGTATCTCCAAATAGCCCTTGGATGGTAAATGGAATCAGATGGGAGACAGGCAGAAAAAGGAAGGCTTTTACATGGAAATGTTACATGAGCTGGTGAGTTGAGGTTCTTGTCAGAAACAGAAAAAAAATGAACACAGTTTATGATGCAAAGCCAGGGATAAGTCCATTCTGTTTTCAGTGGAAGCTCTTATTTTGCTCAGTCATTGATAAGCATTTGAAGGAGCTCTTTCAGCTCGCTTTTCCCCCCCATTGCCTCTGTTGGGCACTAGAGGGACCCTGGAGTTTTCCAACCCATGAAAACATCCCAGCAATGCCGAGGCGGGAGCCCTGTCTTTGCCGGTCGCCTAAACCTGGGTGTTTCCAAGGAGAAAGATGGGGAAAAAACTCTCAGCGTGCCCACAGACTGCAAATATGCCACCGAGAGTGATGTGCAAGGGGACCGCAGCCATGCTGCTTTGTTTCATTAACCTCACTGGTGCTCTTCCCATCATCAATAAATAAGAGCTGACTTTGACTTGACTGCTCTGATTGCTCAGCTAATGTTGTGACATTGGCGCCAAGGCTTGAGTCATTGTGTTTTTGAGAAATTAAATGTTTCCTTCCCCAGCCTGAAGTGATGCCAAGTACCTAAGTTGCCACTACTGCATCCCAATAAACTCTCAGGGAAGCAGTGGGGAATTGTTACTTAACTATGTAGTAAGAGGCAAAGTATTGACACGAATTCCTTTTAAAAAGAGCACAGTTTCAAATTAATCTGTTCTAAAAACACCTATAGGCAATGTAATTCCTTTTTCTTTTAGTAGGAAGGCAAGGAATCCTCTGTATTTGACTTACCAGACTTCCATGCAGAGATCCATAACTCAGTATCTCAAAGCTTTACTATAAAGCTTATAGTTTGAGGTGATGCAAAATTTCTTTTTTCCTTTATACAAAAAAATCTTTCCCCACTATCACTTAGTGGAATGATGCTTACTGATCTCTGCATTAATATTTCCAATAAAAAAGTGCATGCATTTTAATATCTCTGACACAAATTAAAATATTTGTTTTCCTGTCTTAAAACATCTTATGTCAACACTGCTGCTGAATGTTTCATGTGAAGTATAATGTAATTTGACTAGATAATTATCTCAGGCAAAATGGTGACTGCCATTTTTTTCCCCCTGTGCTTATTTTTCATCATCTTTGATGATTGTTTAAAGGAGAGATGCAACTGAATAACCAACTTCCAAGACTCACATTCTCTGTCTCTCTCTCTCTCCCTTTCTCTGCAGGCTGCTGCTGAGAAGGGACAGGCTGCTGCTGTACTGCATCTGAGCTAGAGGCTCACATGCAGTGTTCTGAGCATGACTCTGGTTAGTTACACCACCCCTCTCAACTCTAGGTGTGTTTATGGACAATGCACATTGTGCAAGTGTCTTTCCATTGAGACATCTTTTCATAGGCTGTCCCTTCCCTTTCTCTTCCTTCCCCCCCAATTTTTTTTTTTTTTAAGTATTGTAAGCTTTAAATTACTCCAATTTCCATTTGGATGAAGTTTATCTTTTTCTCCTTGATCAAATCAACTTGATCTCATTCCCTCTCAGGGCTGCTTCTGATTTATGTTAAGCCTGCATTCATATTATCTAGGTGGTGAGAGGAAGGGCAAAGTTCCTGTGCTTGTGGAGAGAACTCCATCAAGGTCTTTGCATGGACACCTAGGCTTCCAAGGAGAGGCACAGAAATAAACCAGCAGGAGGAAGGCACTGCTGATCTTCAGGGTACTGCAGATACTGGTGCACATTTCTTATGCCCTGAACCTGTGTCTCTCCTCCTAGCAGCTTGGGAGAAAGTCTCACTGCAGCAAATCCATCTCCTCTGCAAGGATGTAACATCACTGATGGTGAGTAACAAGCAGGGAACAGGATGCCTCTGTCACTTTGGCAAAATCCTGCACCCTTTGCATGGCACCGATTTACAGATGAAATGTGAGAAAACAGCAGTGCTGGGAAGTACTTTCAAACAGCTCGAGGAGGGCTCAGGAAAAGTACAGCAAGAAATGTTTGTAGTCTTCACTCTTTTTAAATGAATATGTCCTGATTTACAAATACATAAAAATACTTAACAAAGTAATTTGGCCTTCCCAAGCCACTTCATTAACACTCATATACCCCTAACATGGAATATCTGAAGTAGCTGCTGAGAGATGGTAATTTCTTTATGAAGAAACAGAAACAAGGGCAGGACTTAGGCTTTCCTGAATTGCATTTTGACCACTCAGTCTGTGACACATATGGCCCAAATTACAGATATGAAATCTTCTAGAAAAGCTGCTAAAGCCAATCAAGAGAATAAGTGCTCAGTATGCCTGAAAAATCATGCTTGAAATCAAGCTGGCTACCTAAAATTAGTGACATTTTGAAAAAAAAATGTAGATAACTTGCTCACAGTGATGCAGCAAAATGCAACCAAACTGAAATTAATGTTTAAATTTTTTCTGCTGCAGTATCTGCAATAGTGTGCAATCTAGGTCCCCAAATATAAAGAAAAATAAAGATATTTATCTTCACTGAATCAAAATATAGTACCTTCAAGACATTATTAGAGGCTAATACATACATGACGTACTCAGAATTTTTTGGTTAAGATTCTGGCATACTGACTTTTGCAGTCATGCATTTATAACAAAACTAAATTTTGCTTAGGAAATAGAAGAGGTAAGAAAGCAGCACTTTACTCTTTCATCTCCAGCACAGGTTGGTTGAAATGACGTGGTTCTGGCTATAGCAGGTGAGATGAGCTGATCCTGCAGCCCTGCCACACCTGTGATAGGTGGTGGGAGGAATGACTTTGGAGTATAGCGACTGTAATGGACATTCTGAGGGGACAGTTCAGTTCGAGAACGTGACAAAGTAATAGGATTTATCTTTTATTGGCA
>VWYE01009598.1:0-21652 GCA_013398995.1 Alaudala cheleensis | reverse complement strand
CCTGACGGGGCGGGGGCGCGGGGCGGCTGCGGAGTGCAGGGGAGTCTGTGTGTGTGAGGGGGGGGCGGCCGCGCGCGCTTCCCGCCTTGCGGCTGTCGCGAGCCCTTTCTGAGGGCTTGTGCCGCCCCGGTCCCGCGGCTGCTCCCTTCTGCCCTCCCTTCCTCCCTCCCTCCCTTTCTTCGGTCTTTTCTTTGGGCCCTTCGGTCCCAGCCCGGAGTTCTCCGCGGGTCGCCGCCGCCCGACCCTCCCGGAGGGAAAAAAAAATGGAGCGGGGCGGGCCCCCGGTAACGCCCGTTTTACCTTGGTGAGGGCGGCCGCCTCCGAGGGCTCTGAGCATCGTCTGCAGGCTGTAAAGCCCTCCGGGGGATGTGAACCTCTGTCCTCTCCTGCCCCCACCCCTAAGCTCCTCTAAGGGGATCTGCGCGGCTGAACAAAGAGCGTTGTGTGAGGCGAGGGCTGTAAGCGCTGGTAATTTGCATCGGGGAGGGGGAAAAAATCCCCCAAAAAACCAAACCCACCCAAAAAAAAATGATTCCCTGTATTGCATGGATCAGGGGAGGAAGCAGCCGCTCACGGGAGCCCAGCGGCGAACAATGCCTTTTTATGTAAGAGAAAGCGATGTAGAATGTGCCTGGCTCAGATGGCTGCAGGTAGGAGCCGTAGGCGTGTGCTGCGCTGCGCTGCCGCGGTGCTGCACCGACCCTCCGGATAAACCCTGCTCGCTTTGATCTGTCCTGTGCTCATCCGAGACACCCCGACCTGCCCTTTGGATGAGATTGTGCTTTATGGAACACCTTCGGGAAAGAAGGGGGTGTGCCGCATACCGGCAGGATTGCATGCGGCACGGTTAGTTTCCCTGGGTTAAGCAGGAGCTTTCAGTTTTCCTCCAAATAAAAATGTTCTCTTGTGTTTATGGGGGTGTTCCTGTAGGATTCTTCCTGAGACAGGGTGGTTGTAGGTTTTCACTTGTAAGTGAGCATTAGCACGGATTCATGCAGTATAATGGGATATATGGGCATATATGTTGTAAGTCTTACTTATTCTAGGTTTCTAGCATCGATTTTTATAATTTGTCATGCCTCTGTGGTCATGTCAGTCAATCATACTCCTTCCTTCCTCAAAAAATCCCTTGCTGTCCAGCATTTGTGCTGCTTGTTGTTCAGAAAACCTCTCCCTTTTGTTTTCAGAAGCTTTGTTTTGTTCTTCCATGTGAGGTTCAATCACATATTCTTTTAGTTCTGTTTCTTCCCATTTTCTCCACAAACCTTTGTCTTCTCACCATGAAAAAAACTGTTTCTTTTCACCTGTGTTGGTTTAGGCTAGCAGGGATGTCTAGACTATAGCTCTTACAACTGACAGACCCAAGAGGAGGCTCAGCTGCAGAATGTAAAGCTATAGTTTCTTTTGCTCCCCTCCTGACTGGGTGGCATAATCACAGCATCTCAGCCCTTGCCTGGGCAGGGGATGTGCTGAGAGGGCACGACACAGTGAAATTGCCCCTGTGTTACGTCATAGATCACAAAGAAGTGACTCTGAACAGTGAAAGACTGTGCACTTTCCCTGAGTGTGCTGCAAACTCTCTTCAGTTAGCATAAAGGCAATCCAGTGAAGTTTGTGGGTGGTTGTTCAGTTCTCCAGCTGATGTTCTGAAAGTGTGATATGTATAACGGAGCCCAAAGTCACCCGTGTAGCACCTAGAGATGGGAACCACCAAATCCCTCACTGTGTGTTTTATTTGCAAGACACTGATGGTCCACTCAGCAGTGGGCAAGGCTTCATGTGGTACCAGTTTCCTGGAGCTCAGGCATTTACAGGCGAGCTAAAGTAACAGACTGGAAGTAACCCCAGTGCCTTAGTGAGGCCATTCTGCATGGTACTGAAACACAAAGGTGAGCCCTGGCACAGGGCTCTGGGAGGAGGGATGATCTCAGCACTGGAGCATGGTGCCATGAATTCTATCTCTTCTCATCTTATCTCATTAAGGTACAGGATTTGGTTAATGGAACTTTTTCAGTTTGTTGCACCTGTATTGCACATTTCCTGTGAGTGTTTGAGAGAAGCCAAAGAGCTGTCATCCTGAGAATTAAAAGTTGCTGTTCTTCTGTGGAGAAGACAGCAACACTGGAGGGCAGGTCATTGTGCTTATAATGCAGTTTGTTACATAAAGCAGCATTTGCAGCCTTGATTTAGAGGTCTGATGTAATTGTTATGATATGTTATATCATATCCACTTAGCTGTGTTCTTTAATATGTTTGGATAATAAAGAAGTAGTTGTAATTTAATGACCCCTGAGGTGCTGTGCCTAGGCGGGAGCGATCTGATCACAGCAGTCCCCAAATGAATTGCTGCAGTCTGAGGGTTAAGAACTCCCTTGTTGCTAGATGTTTTTTCCAGAAGCATACCTTTCCTTCCAGCCTGTGTGATGCTCCTTTCTGTACAAGTTACCCTTTGCTAAACCATATACCTGAATTCACAGAGGAAACGTTTGCTATGTGTGCTGACACCAGAGTGGGCTCTGGCACTGCGCTCACTTCACAACTGTCTGTGGAAGTTGCTAGAAATATCTAACCACAGAAACAAGGGTGAGGCCCATTGCAGATTCTGCTGGGCTGTTTCAGCTTCACCTCCCAATGTGGCCTGTCATGCACATGTGTTGCAGACTGGTTTATTTTCTTGGTTGGGTTGGAAGAAGTCAAAGAGAATTTAGGTTGTGAGGACTTTATGACGGTGGCTTTTTGAAAGTCACCTTTCGATTGCTAATGTCTCTACAAAGGCACAAGGTACTGACAGAGCTTGTAACATATCTGCAGCAGATATGAAGGATCTGAAATCTGATCTGCCATGATGGGACAAATGATCATCAGCTTAAGAAGGGAAAATAAAAGCGCTACTGGTGCCTCAAGCCTGAGTTCCTTACAGATCTTTTGCCTACAGTGCAGGCAGTGGCTGGGAACTGATCTGGTAAAACTCCTGGCACACAGTCAAAGAAAAAAAAAAATCCACCCCTTGGCTTTATTTGGGTTTCAGAAGAGGCATTTCTGGCTGTAGAACATTTGAAGCTGAACTGAAGCCTTAACTAGGAAGGGATTAGGGAGTGTTGCACTTAATGTGCAGACAAATAATGACCAGAAATTTGGAAAGGTGTAATAGGGATTTTAAGACAAGGTGACTTCCTCAGGTCCTTTCTAAACTGAGTTTTGATGTAGATATAGATAATACATCTAATGATGCAGATATTTTGGGTTTTGTGCTGTCTTTAAGTCCGTGTGTGCATTTGATAATAAGAAATAAAAGTATGCATGTGCTGATATGTAGAATTGTTTCTTAAGACTCAAGGATACTTCTTTTGGTCCATCTGTATCCATTCAGTTCAAACACATGCTGAATTGTGCTTGAGAGTCAGCTGTAAGCATGCTTAAAAGTTAAGCCTGTTTTTACAGACAAGGGAATGTTTTTTCTGCGAAGAGAAAGAGGATAAATTCATGGTATGTGGGCTCAGTGTTATAAACCCCTTGATGATATTTAGAGATACCAAACACTTCCAGAGAAAGCATGGAAGTGTGCAGTGTTCTCTGCTGTCATTACATGACTTATCTCTTCCCAAACACACGTGCACATGCTAAGGCAGAGTCTGGGTGGGTCTTGACATATTTAGGGTTGGTGCTTTTTCTTCCATCCTTCTGCTTTATGTACAGGTGTGCTTGTTACCAACAGTTCTGTGCTGCATCTCAGTTAATAAGAAAAAGCAGCATGAGACTTATTTCCATGGGGTGGAGCTGATTTAGAGGATTGGTGCTGGAAAACAGATGGTTTAGCTGCCTGTCTCAGTAAAGGAAAAAGCTTTCATTTCGTGGGAAGGTTTAATCACAGGTTATGCTACTAAACTATACAAGGGTGTTTTAGAGGGGGATGTTCAGTGTGACATTTGTAATTGCTTCCGAGGTACCAGAGGAAAGAGCTGATGTATCCATGGGGTTAACTTGGATTGTTGTGGCCACATGAGTTACTGTACTAGCTGTTAAGAGGATTTGAGGTCTTGATTGACCCATTTTACTTTAACACTAATTGTTTGCTGTTGTATTAAGGAGAAAAGATGAGCTAATCCTTATGGTTTTACACTCACTGCTGTTTTTCCCTACAGCCATCTCGCAGATGAAACTGATCTTTGTTCTTTTGTCTTGACTGGGGAGGTGGCAGAAAAGGATAACAGACATCAGCTTCGGAGTGTTAGTGTGTGTACTCAGTATCATTTATCTTTGTTAGGGTGCCAGTTTGAAAGGCATTATGGTGCAAAGGTGTGGCTTGGTCAATTCTCTTTATTTTCTGCAATCTCTGAGACAGATTAGTGCAGGTTGATAGGCTTTACCAGTGTTATGGTATGCTGTTTCTCTTTTAGAATTTTTAATGTACATGTTTTTCTAATTTTCTGTGATGTAATGAGGCTATTTATTACACCACAGAAACGATTTATTTATTTTAGCACATGATGCTTCCAGATAAAATATATATGTGTTTCATATAGCATAAGGGAGACAATGGCCTTATTACAACCTGCAGTGTTAACTCATCAGCTGTGATGAGTTCATTGAATCTGTACCTGACTTGCACCATCTGTGAAGAGACAATGCCATTTGCAGCTCTGTTTTCTGATTATTGAAAATCTGGGGTGCTTTTTGCCATCAGGGAAGTAACCAGTTTACACCTGACAATTCTTAATTTATGCATTTGTAGCTGCAATTAAGGTCCTCTAGCAAATTTTGCTCCTTCATTTAGACTTGGCGCTCATGGGTATGAGGAGCTGAGGAATATTTCTTGTCTTGTGTCAAGCCACTGCCAAGAAGTAGATTTCTTTCTTTTAATACTTCTAGTAGCTCTAAGACAGATTGCAGTAATTGCCAGTGACTTGAGTCTGTGAAAAGTTACTTTTTTTTCTGTGAAATTTGTAATTTTATTCCCTGAGAGAGTTTTAATCTAAACTTCAATAGCTGTTTGCAAAATTAGCTGTATTTAAAGTGTATGCAGGCTCTGGATAAACGACACAAAACCCCCTAAACAAACCAAACCCAGCAGTCCAATCATGTCAGCTAACTTGGCAGCATTTAATTATAGGAGCTATTGATTCAATTAACCCTATGTTTTCTGGAGAGAATGATAGGGGCTGGTTTCTGGTTTAGAACTAGGGACTGACTGTCAGTTCTATCTTTATGAACACAGATTATTTCTTAGAACAGCTGCTTAGCTATACAAAACTTGTCACTTTTCCTGCAGTTCTGATCATGGATGAACAAAGCTAGGAAATGTCTCAAAATGAAAATGTGTAATTAAGTGAAAATGTATAAGGTGCTGAACACAGTTTGGGATGTGCTTTCAAAAACTCCTGCATTGATCCAAATTTGATCCAGAGAGGAACAGTAGAATATGCTATAGACATTCAAAAGTGGCCTGTGTGCTTCACTGCTGGGCCAGAATCCTGTAGCTGGTGGCTGTGAGCAAAGATGGATTGGCCTCCTTCCCTCTGTGTCTCAGACACGGTGTTGTCCAGGCTGTGCCTGAAGGAGCTTCAGCTCAGTTTGAGGAACAGTTAAGTTGCTCTCTTTTTGTTCTCCTCACTTTGTGTAGAAGGTATGTGCATAGCTTGTGCAGCAAGTGCAATTGCAAGGTGCCAGACATTAGGTGCAAGGACACCCGGATCTCTGGGAAGGCTCAGAGTCTGAGAGGGACTGTGAGGAAAGCAGTTTTTCAGTGTGTGCTGTGAAATGGGCTCAAGGCGTGTGTTCAAACCCCTTTGATTTAAGGAGGGTTCAAGAGTGGATTTGAATTCTGGCTAGCTGGCAATCTGGTCAGCTTGTTGTAGCTAACCAGGTCTTTGCATGCCCAGTTACTGTGTTTTGCACAGCAGCTTCTCTGTGACCATCAGGTCTGAGCAGAAAGATCTGATCCCCTCATGGGGGCTTTGGCTGCTAACACTTGATAATGTTAACATGTTTTTACTGTCTTTCCTGGCTGATTGTTGGGCAAAGAGGCCCCACAGTCTTTTAATGCCCCTGCCCAATTCTTGCAGCTGCTTCTGTCTAAGGTGTGCCTGGGTATCCCTTCCTTTACTGAGTGCGGTATTGCTCAGACAGCAAAGCTTCTCCTTCTGTTTGAAGTGCAGTGACTGTGGCTCGATGACCCGCAGCTGTACGTTCGTGTGGAGCTTTGTGCTGACAGCAGCCTGCTGCTGACACATCGCTGGCCGCTGTGCTGCTGCGCTTTCAGGTGCTGGGCTGCTGCTCTAGCCGGCTGTGTGACAGGGTGTGCCGGGCAGGCAGGCTGCCCTGCCTGTTTGCAGCAAGCCTCCAGTCATGCGCCTGGGCATTTGTCTGCTTCCCGTGAGTATGCTGAAACTAATACTAGCTTTTATTGCCATCAGCAATTAGATGATTGTTGAGGGAGGCTGAGGGAAAAAGCCAAAGCAAGGGCTCAAAACGGAGACATGCAGGGGTGGAGCTGGATGATTTGCAAAGGAGGAGAACAGACCTTGCACAAGGGGTGATCTGGATGGTCAGTCATTCATATCCCATCCTTTTTGTTAACCTGTAGCTTGGGGTGGGAGAGCATCAGAGATGAAGGTAGATGTGATGGCCCTAAGCTGCTTGGATACCCTCTCCTCCTTCAGTGCTGCCCTGCTACCTGTATTACAAAATGCATAGTGCAGGGAGGTAGCCACAAGAATAGAAGGGATATTTCTGAAGTAAGTGTCAGCTCCTCCAGATTTGTATTGGAGTTCTTGATTTGCACTGATTCAGTTAGGGCAGTGTTTGGGCCAAAGGCTGCTCTCCACAGGCTGTCAGCATGCTCAGAGCATACCTGGAGTCAGTGTCTGTGTTGTCAGGAGTCCAGAGCAGACCTAGGTATTTAGGGTTGTGGCTAAGTGTGTCTGGGAGGATGTGTCCATCCTCTCTCTTTTGCAACGTGATTGATTTGATGTCCTTTAAAGAAAATCTCTTCCAGGAAAATTATAAACATATAAATCATGCAGAAGGAAGCTGTGTATTTCTTTTGTTTAGGGAGGTAAATAAGTATATTTCTTGAAGTAGTAAAGGGAAAGTTGGCAAATTTGTGAGAGAGTTGTCTTGATTTGAAGGCTGGAACCTCCCTTGGAATGGAAAGTATGACCCCCTTCCCTCCAAATTACTATCACTTTGAATTGAAGGTAGCAGCACCTTGACTGTTCCCCTCTGATCTGAGAGTGAGCAAGGAGCTGAGCCCAACCCCTCACCCCCCAGCCAAAATCTCGTGGGGTCTTTCCCTTCCCAAGGGGAAAAAGATCCCCAGCTAAGAGTAGCCAGCTGCAGCCTTCCCCCACCTTGGCCACTTATTTTGCCTCTTAAGTACCAGTCGTTATCATCTCTTAGGCAACAAACAGGACAAAAAAAGGAAAAAAAATCCTAACCTCCAAAAAGAGAAAGTATGAGAAAAAAAAAAAGAAAAAGAAAAGCAAACAAACTGCTGTGTGTGTGTGGAATGCTTAATAATCTGATTCATTCCGAAGAGCAAAGGATAGAGTGTGGTAAATAAGCTTTCATTCCATGTTGTTCTGCAAAGTTAAGCTTTAGAGGCTGGACAGAGCTGGTTGTGCTTCTGAATAAAACTCAGCAGAATATTGAATCTAAGCATTTCTTATTACCCAGTGCTGTCTGTTACAGCATATAATAAATTTATGTTTAAATTTTTAATAAAAGGCATTTTGTATTATTGCAAATGATTGTATATAGTTTATACTCCACAGTTTGCCAAGATTAGCAGAAGTGATTTATAGATAATACTTGCAGTCTTTTAGTTTAGATAATTTGTAATGGTGTGCTAGTAGTGTTGCTTAAAACATCAGCAGTATTTTGAATGCAGTATTAAAAATTCTTCTAAATGTACCGTTCAATACCAATAGTTGAGAATGTTTTTTTGTGGAATGCATTTGGGAAAAAAAAGTCCAATGTATGCACTTAGAATGACCCTTGGTTCTCTTCTCTGAGCAAAACAAGCTGAATTCCCTTAGGGTTATTTTTTTCCTTCACTTGTTCTGGTCCACTGTATGCTTGCAGCATTACCCTTAGCAATAAATGGAATTAATAATTTGTTGCAAAGCTTTAATTGATAACTCCAGGCACTTAGAAATCAGAAACACATTTCTCATTTGACCATATTTATGATATTGGTACTTCAGGTGCTGGAATGTGTGTTTATTTAGATGGTAATGCTGGTATCAGGATGCCAGCAGTGACCTGCATCATTACCAGTAATTACCTGTAATTACCAATAGGCACATCCAGTTACCATAGGCACTGTCAATCAGGCCTCTCCTACCAGCCACCCCTGCAGCCCATGAGTCTGCTCAGAGACTGACCTTTGGGTGGGTGCTGGCTTGTGAAAGTGCTGCCAGTGTTGCTTGATGTGCAGCTGTAATTATGGGGACTTCAGTCCTTTGATTCATCTGGACTAAGTAGTCTTTGTATTGTAAGCTCAGGCTTTGTCACACTGACAGTAAGTAGTATCTGCTGAAACAGTGCCTTATTCAATGACTTGAAATATTTTTATGAACTTGATTCTACTTTTCGTTTTTTTAGCTCAAATGGATTTGTACACTGCTGCTTATGAGAGAGTAACCCTTGACTGTAATTAATTTATTTTTTAAAAGATGCTGACAATGACAATATTTAGTTGGTGGAAAGCGTGTAGCTCTCAGAGCCAGCAGATAAAAATGCCAGTGGCTGTTTTAAGGCAGATTCTCCTGGTTTTGGGTGGTGTAATGAATTTTCTGGTTTATTCCAGAGCAACTTGGTGAATGTGCAAGCTGTACCTAAATAACTTCTTTATTCTTTAAATTAAGAATTTTGGAACTGAATTCTTTTACCACCTATTACAAGCAGGACGAGGCAATATAATTGGAAAAAAACATTTGGAAAAAGGACTTCCTTGCACTGTATTGCAGATTTGGCATTATATGGGGCATTACTCTGAAATACCTCTGTGGTTGGCGCTAGATAATTTGCCCTTACTGCTCTGCCAAACCCATGTGAATTTAAGTACTGAAGTTTCAGTTACTTGGAAGATTTGAGTTATTTTTGTTTCTGATTTGTCTTATATACTGATGGAAGCTGCAAATTTTTTTGCTAGAGAGGCAGGAATTTTCTTCTGCATTTTAAGTTATTGCAAGATAACTTAATGACACTGCTTGTTCCAGTGTGCAGTGGAATAAATTATTTGTCTGAATCCTGGCATGGGGGAGAGAATGAATATTTTACCTGTACTGTGTGTTTGTGTTTTCTGTGGCAGTGTTTTGGTGCCTTTTTCTTGTTTGCCTAAGGGAAAGGGAAGGTAAGTGAAAAATGATCTTTCCTCCAGTGAGAAAGTGATCTGTGGGCACATTAAAAAGGCAAGAAAAAAGAGTTCAAAGAAAGGTGCTGTATTTCCCGTTGAAAAAACTTACTATGGAGACTTGTTTCAGCTATCAGAGGTTGGTTCAGGGCTGACAGGTCAGTAGGAATAGAATTTGTCTGTTCCAGCAGCTGTTGAACAACAGATAAAAAAGAAGTGGCTCTCTCCTTATATTCACCTCTTTTCCCCATCCAAGCACAACATAATTTCCTTTAGAATTCTGCTCCTTTCATGCCCTTGCAATTGGAAAATCTGGTGGATTTATCTGCCCTACTGCTCTTACCTGCAGGCAGAGGTTGATCTAGATTGAAGTGTAATCCTCCTAGATTAATAAATAAGCCCTGCCCCATGTCTGTGTCACTAAGCAGATGAGTAGCTCTCTGAAGAATGTTTTGAAGCTTGTGAAAATAATTTCTAGCAGAAACTTGGATCTTAAAAGGTACTAATATACAGATAGCAAAATGAACAAGCAAGTAAGCATGCCTCAAGAATTAAAGGTACTGTATCTCTAGTCACTTGTTAATATTTCCTTTTCCATGATGGATTTACTTGTGAAAATCCTTCACAACTGCCAGTAGTGCTGGGCAATTTCCCCTTCCAATGTAGGTCTGTCTACGTTTATCTCTTTCAGTTTGTTACCTTTCAGGTTAATCATTCATTTTGAATTGAAACATAGCTCTGGGCAGAGCTCCACATAACTACAAAACCTGCTGTGTAGGTGAAACAATGGAAAAAGAACATGTGATATTCTTCTGCTGGATTTTGTTTTGAAATGAGATTATGCTTGTTTTCTGAGGAGATCATAGCAAGACAAGTGTGGGATGAACAGTGCATGTGAGCTTGGTGGGGCTCTGGGATAGTGCTGAGAACTGCTGGTGTGTCTGTCAGAGGTGTGCTGTTGGTTTTGGTTTTAGCTTGTCCTGTCTGCTTAGGGCTTGATCCACAGTAGAACTGGAGAGAAGCTCTTCTTGGCTTGGAAATGATTTCTGTTGCAATTTTCTGGGCAAATTTTAGCTTTGTGTCTGTATCCACCAATAAATTGATCAGGGCCTGCCATATCCCTATAGGTAGTGAAGGCCTAGGGTGCCTATAGACTGAGGAGTGCTGGGGCAGTGGATCTTTGGGCTCCTTGGGTGCCCAGGAGCAGCAAAGCAGGTTCCTGGCTTTTTTGGCCTTTGTGTCTCCGGGCAGCAGCTGTTTCCATTTTGTAACCTGCTAATTCCCAAGCACAGCAGGAGCATCCTGACTCTGTAGAGTGCCCCAGCACAGACCCCTTTTCCATGCTCTGGAAGGAGTCACAAGGGCTTTTGTCTTTGCTGTAAAAATGAGTTTTCCCTGTCACGTTTGAGAAATACTGGCACAATTTTTCTGTGCATGCCCACTGCCCCTGTTACTTGTACATAACCAGTCTGGAACATTCCTGGAAGTAAATGTTTTCTGGCTTTGGCCTGTGCAGAAGAGAGATAAGATGGAACTGAGTTGCAGGCTGTGAGATGCTCCTGCTGAATGCCATGGCAGCACAGAGAAGCTTGTCTCTGACCTTGGCAGGAGGAGATGTAATGTGGAGGATGCTCTGCAGGGAGGAGCCTGCCAGACAGTGAACAACACGTGGTCACCCCATAGAAGGACATTAAAGTGTGTTGCTGATGGGGCAATGTGTGATGGGTCACTTAGTGAAAAAGTACTATATAAAGAAACAATGTGTCTTGAGGAAGTGCATAAAACCAGCTTGTTTCTCATAATCAATGGCTCAGTATCTCCACCAGTCTGAGTCCCTGAAACTGGTTGTCTCAAACCTGAAATGAGAGATGCCTTATGCAAACTAAATCTTAGCACAGTGGTGGGAACCACGAGAAGCCTTCCTATTGACTCGTCTGGGATGTGTCTCTTGGCAGCCAGGGCTTACCCCAGCTGGTTCTGTGGGGGTCTTGTGTCTGTTTGCTCCTGTCATGCCTGGTGCTTGCCTGACCCTGTGGGAAGCTGGCTTTGTAAGTTGAGCTGGGGCAATGCTAGTGCTGTACCAAAATGGCTTACTTTCTACCAGTCCTAAATTGTTCCAGAGCACTGGTGAAGGGGAGGGGCAGGAATGTGTGTCTGGAAGCTGGAAGGATTTTAAATGTCTTAAAGACAGGGGTTTTACAGAAATTGAATGCTCCATTTTGAAAATAAAGTTCACAGGATCTAACCACACTGATAGGTTCTGTTGCTCCCTGAAAGAAATCAAATTACCCTGGTTGTCAATCTTGCTTAGTACATTTTAAATCACCTGTTTTCCATATAAATGGTACTATTATAAAAAGTGCTTTTACCTTAGAATTTAATTTTTTTTGTGAGCATAGAGTCACAGTGAAAATGTTGCACTTCCAATTAGCAGTCAGAAATAGTCCTGGCACAGTCTTTTGGTGATAGTCACAGGGAGATGTGTGATAATAAACAGCCCTTCTAGGCTTTCTGCTGTGGGCTCTGAACTTTGCTGTGCTGCAGCTGACTTGCAATAAGGCTCTTGTCTGTGTTTTTAATGAAGGACTTTCCTGAGGTAGAAATTGCCTTCCTTGGAATTAGGGGAGAGTCACAGGGAGAGCTAAGCCAGGAAAGCTATTGTGAAGAAAAGCTAAGCTGGGAAACACCTGGCAACCAGATGGCCCCTAGCATGCTGCATTGTACCCACACCTTCATTAAGGATTACTTTGGCTGTCTCTGGGTAATAGATTTAGAGGTTTGGGGTCATAAAGAATTAGAAAATTGTAGCCAGTTGCAATTAAACGTGAGTTATTTTTAGAGGACAAAGAACTGAGCTGAAAGCTGAATTAGAGCTACTTGAAATGTTAGGGCTCAGATGCTAGGGTGGTATTTTCTAGGTGAGTGACAAAGTAGCCCATGCACTCCAGTCAGAGGCACAAAGCCACCCGGGGTGGTGGCAGGTGGGCTGGAGATGGCAGAGCTGTGAGCAATGGCAGTAACTGACATTTTTCTGTTTCCTGGGGGCAGCTGGCATTAGGTACCTCCTCTGAATATTCATGTGTGCAACAGATTAAGGTTAGTTAGAGTTAGTAGAATAGAACTCAGTGGTTTGAACTCTGATTTGTATAAGCCTGGCTCAGTATCTTACACTTTTACCTACATTTAATTTTGTTTTGTGTTTCCCCATCAAAGTGCCTGCAGTCCAGAAAAGGCAGGCTCAAGGTTTTAAACTTTTCAGGTGAATTTTAAGAATATTGGTAGGGAAATAGAGATCTGGGCAGAACAGTACCCAGCAGTTTTTGTGTTGCTCACCAGTTGGCAGCAGTTGGTGGCCTGTGGGGGTCAGGAATTCAGGCTGACCCTGTGTGGATGCACAGAAGTGAGCAAGAGGAAACTGCTCTCCCTCCTACATCCTCAATACTCGTTTGCTTAGTCCAGCAGGTAAAAAGAGGCATGGCAGTGCTGAGGTGCCTGGGTGTGATTTGGCTGTCTCACAGCTGCACTGGTCACTGCTCTGTGATTCAGTGGCTCAGATCTCCCGGCTCTTGCCGAGTCTAGGACTGATTGATACCACCCTGTAGTGTCTATCTGCTCACTGCCCTGCCTTGAAAGGTCTTTAGCTACCTTGGGAGAATAACACGTGCTGGAGAAACTTTGCTTGTCCAGGGGCCATGGAAATGCAGATTGCTTTCCTTAGAAACACTGGAGCATCTTCAGGAAGCTTGAATGGGTTGTTCATGACTTTCATTCTCATGATGTTGATGCAATAATAAGAGCATTGCTGGCTTTTATCCTGTATGTTCTTTTGAGCAGTTTCTTTGCAGAGTGTATCTCTTCGGCAGTTTTATGTTAAGATGTTTGTAAGCACAACTTGAAAACACAGTTGGAACACCAATTTCATTACTTGCTAGCATTGATATCAAAGCTTATTGACAATTTAATGCAGTGAGTTCTGAGGAACCCACCTAAAACCCCTTGTTTTATGTATTGCTTCGGTTTTTAAGTCTACATCTTGTGGGGTTGATTCTACAGCTGAGCTCGCTGTTAAAGACAATCTTAACTTCCATTATGCAACTGAAGTGTTTGTATTTTACTAAAAATAAGCCAGTGGTACTCTACCACATGATATGGGGCAGCCACATAAATGTGGAACAACTGTCTTGCAAGGGTGGATCAAGTTGTTCAGTTAGTCTTATCATTTTCATGTCTCACTGAATCTGAAAGGCTAATACGGCATTTATTTTATCCTCAGGAGGGGAAAAATAAACTTTTGCAGTTCTTGGAAGTTCTACTGCCCCAGGTTAGGCAGTCCTTACAATAGTTGTTTGCTACTCAGAGAGGCAAAAATATTCTGTTGCTGTGTGTTGATGGTGTCTTCAACCCCACAGCAGCAGCTTAGAAAGAAAAGCAGGGGCAGCGTGCCTGAAGGATGTACTGTGCTGCTCTTGGTTTTCCCTTGAGAAGAGTCCAGCTGTCTTGAAGTTGAAATTAAAATGTAAATCCTAAATCAGGCATAATGAGGGTACTTCCTTTAGACAATGGGTACAGGCAGCTTTAGTTTTGGGAGTGTGCAGGTTTTTTCAGTGTTTGAGCAGTGAATGAGGGAGGAGATGATTAACAATTAGCATATTGTGTTGGTGCTCATCGAAGCTGGGACAAAAACCAGAACAGTTCAGAGTCAGAGTTCTTCTTCCCCAGGAATCCTGCTGCTAATGGTGTGTAAATCTGATGAAGACATGCACTTCTAAATGTACAGAATTACTGCTCCAGTAATGCATTTTCTATTAAAATGAGCAGAAGGTTCTGGTGTGGGCCTTTCTGTATTTTGTGTGGCATTTTGCTGAGTTGGAATGGAGAAGTCCTGGGATGTCTTGCCTTGGTGGGGGCTACCAAGGGCCTGCCAAAGTGCTAAGGACCTCTCTGAATTGGGTTGCAAGGTAGCTTGCCTTAGCTAGGAATCTTTACTTTGCCTCTGCTGGGCTTGGGTTAGTCCTTGAATGAAACATATTTTGCACAAACATTTGAAGTGGTAACACAGGCACAATAACCTCATTTTTGTCAGTGAGTTGGAGTTAGTTCTAACACTGTGTGGAACTTGCTGGAGGCCTGAGCATGTATGAAGCAGCAGGGAGAGTTTTGGCTGGAATGGGCCTGAGGAAGCAGGCTGGGACTCGTTCCCAGCTGGAAGCTGTGGTGTTTGTTATTCTTGGTTGTTGGGGTTTTGGCACCTGCTTTCACACTAAATCAGCTGTTGAGAATGTTGTAAAGATCTGTAAATATCTCTGTAAAGGTGCTTAGAGCTCTCTGCTTGTGTCTGACGGCATTTATTTTATCTTTCTTTCTTTCTTAATCTTTTTCCCCCAGAAGACTTGTGGTGTAGTGTAGGAGACTCTAATTACAAAATAGTTTCAAGACTTCAAACTGATAACCAATTAATAGTAGTAATTATTGTTTGCAATATTACTTTTGCTAGGGAATGTCATGAAGTGCTTACTGAGATGTGTCATACAGCCATTCATGGTCTAAAGAGATTTTAAATGGTCTTGAGTGTTATGGCTAAGGCTGGCATAATTTTTCAATCTAGAAAAAGGCCTCTTTCAGCCTAGCTTTTTAATAGTGTTATGAAGTGGTGTTGTGTGTGATTTAATCATGGACTTGTATATTGGTGTTTACTTTGATGGCTCAGAGACATAAATAATATTATAGCAGTGCTTTAAAATAGTGCTTCTCCATATTGTCTGGCTTAATATATTAACTAGGGAGGCAGAAAGCAGACCAGATGCCTGTCTTCCTTTTTCCATACTGAAAAAGCTGTTCAATTTTGGTTTTGCCACGTAGTTTTTTTTTATGGTGGCAACTGGTGAAATCATGCTATTAGTCAGATGGAAAAGTGCATCTTCATAAAATGTCATTTGAGATACTGGAAAATGCCTAGCTGGGCTAATGCTGTCACTTACTCTAAGCAAATAGCTTAGACACTTCCTGCAGTTTCTTGGAGTCATATAATGGTCTGCTTTAAGTCCTATATTTGTGACTCTTGAGCTATGACTCAGGGATTTAAGTTATTTTTTTTTCCATTTGGGGAAGAGAATAAAATAAAGATGATTTTCTACAAGTGCCCAATCCTGAATCTGACCATTTTGTAGAGAATTACTACATTTCTGGTGAAAGTTTTTAACCACCTCAGTCCTTTACTAGAGAATTATTTCTGCTTCATAATGCCATCTGTTGCTTAGAAAAGTTCTTCAGGAAGTCTTTTTTCTCCCCAAAGAGCTAAGGTTATTAAAATTTTTTTACAGAAGTGGTTTGCGTTGCTGTGAAGTTCCCCAAGGATATTCCATACTGATCAGCATTGATCCTTTTATTGATTTCCAGTAAACTTATCACTGTACATCCTCACTGATAAAACTATTCATGCATGTGCATGTCTAAGTGTGCACATATATGACTCCACTGAAATAGAAACAGTGTCAGCAGTAGGGACATGACTGCCAATGCATGAGAGCTGTCACCTGGACAGTTTTTAAGTGAAATATGTTTTACCTGCAGTCAGTGCTACATCATTCAGTTTTGCACTGATGTTCATGAATCACTAAACCCTGCTGCACACTACATTCACGTGCCAGTGAATAGCTCCTGCACATACAGAAAAACTATAAATGGGAAGCTTTTCCTCTGACAGCAGTGACTTACACAATAAGAATAATGTAGTGCTGTATTGAGAAATGTAAAGAATGATAAAATAACCTGTACATGTCTTTTGAAATATGAACATTCATATTATAACAATCTTGATGATCTATTGTCAAGAAAAGGGCTATTACATAATCTTACTGGATTCTTGTTTTACCCCACTTGCCATGCTGAGATGTTTTCTACAGTGTATATTGATAAGCATGCCCTTTAGTCCTTTTGCCTCAGTTGCTTGGTTGTATGAATCATAACTGTGAGAAGCTTAGATGGAATAAATAGGTTTTGTTTCTTGTTCTGTGTTCTGCTTCCTGTTGCAGGAGAAGCTGATGACAGCTCTGGTTGTGAGGCTCAGGTTCTTGATTGCCAGCTTTACTCTCCTTATGAAAGGGAGCTGTCATGCAGGAATTTACCTGGATATCAGATTGGGTCTGCTATTTCACTGTGAATTCAATAGGAGAGCAGGAATACAGGATAGAAAAAGTGATGATATATAATCTACAGCCTGTTTGATTCACCAAAAAGAAGAATGTATTCTTAATTATCATCTTCCATTGAAAGAGCTTTCGAAGGCAGATTAAATATTGTGGGGAGTTGTCTCCTACTGAGACATTCTTTACCTCGAATCCTCAGAAGAATTACAGTCTTGCTTTATATTCAGCTGGTAAAGTTAACACAGCATCCATTTTATAACAAGCCTAATGCTTTCATTTATTCTCTTCAAAGCTTGTGGGAGGGACAGTAGTAACTTGGATGAGATCGTTAGTGATTTTTCCATAATTTTCTAGACTGTTCTACAAATGAGCAGCATAGAGACCTTGCTAAAAATGGTGGCATAATTACTGATGTATTGGGATTTATGAAGGGATTTCTTGCAGAGCAAGGACAGTGTATAACAAAATCAATGGCCTGCCAGCTTTAGATCTTTTTTTTAAAAGGGACAAACTGCAGATCCTTCAGTATCAGTTGTATATTATTGCATGCAACTTGTATGGTGACTTCTGGAAAGGATGAGGGAGACTTCCTACCTGTTTAGACCATGAACATAAGCTGGCAAATTAATCTAAAAACACTGGTATATGAATATGCATGCAGGTGAGTATTCACCTGTTTTTTGTTCTGTACTCACTGAAGCAGCAGAGAGAGAGATTAGTTTGTGCTGGGTCTGAAACTTCAGTGTTTCAAAGGTGACTGACATTTCTGTTCACTCTTTCTTTATGTGGTGTTCTACTGACTTGATAGTTCAACAGTTAAGCCTGGACTGTAATCTCTGGAAATCTTTTTATCAGAGTTATTTTGCAGTAAAACAACTAGCCTGCTTTAGAAATCTGGATGTGTCAATGGAAGGTGACCTGCTTAAACAGCACCAATCAGGATTTACTCTTTAGCTAAAAGTGAAACCTGCACCTGAATTATGGATTGTTGGCCATTACTTAATTTTTAGTTACTGTATCAAAGTTTCATGTTGGCATTTTCCAGTCAAAGACAAAATTTGATTTTGGGTGTTCTTTTCCAATTGTGATTGGGGCCCTTCTCCTTTAGCAAAAAAGTGGTGTCTTGTGGCATTAATGCCAGCCTGTTCATCAGGGATAACAAGGAGTCTGTGCTTGTAGACTGTTGCAGGATTAGCGCCTAAAGTGTGGTTATTCCCTTTGCTGTTCTTTGAACAGTGCATACCCTGCTGTGCCACTGTCCTTGGAGCTGTCAAGCCTTTGGGGGAAAACTGATCCTTGGATTGCAACAACCTGTGTTAGGAGACTACCTGTGGGTACAAACTTAAAAATTGTAGGTGTATTACAGAAACCACAGGTTTCAGTCCACTCTAAAACTGGCTCCTAAATATGCAGGGAAAACTGTGCTGGTGCAAAGGGATCTAGAGAAGAAGGGCATGCTTGAACTGAGCATTTTGCCTGTCTTCTGTGGTCCTGGACTCCTGTGCTATGAAAAGGTAGGTGGTTGTGTGTGAGGTTGTGTTTGTCTCTTTGTCTCTTTGGTTGGACTGACAGTTGCTGGTGAATGCCTATAGAAAGGGCAGCCACCTCCTCTGCCCAACCTCCAGAACTGGTGTGGGCAGTCAGGGGACTGCTGCCTTTTAGGAGAAACAGCACTTTGTGGTCCCCCTGTCCTCCAAGGATGTCTGGGTGATTTTGTTATTTCCTTCATGGTTTTCATCTCCAGGGTATTATTTTGGTGCAGGTTCTTAAAGCCCTAACGCTCTTCCCAGATGCACTGGTGATAACCCCATGCACTCTCCAGGTACCTATACAGGCTTCCTCATACATAAATGTTCATTAGTTCATATCATGGACATTAATCCCATAAACCAGCTCCAATCAGCAGCTGAACTGGGGCCAGATTTAGGGGAAAAGTAAGTCTCTCTTTGAGTGCATGGAGGAGAAAAAGGGCAGGTCTTAAATCAGTGTGTAATTGGATTGTTTTGGTTTTCTTGAGGCCTTGAAGCAATGCAATGCAGGTTTTTCGAAGCTGACATAAAGTAATGGGATATGCTGCCAAGTCCATGTGGGTGGAGAAAAAAAGGAGGTGTTGCTGATTTTTATAAACACTTGTGTTCTCAAGAAAGAGAAAAAAAGGAACAGACTTTCCCAATGGTTCTCTGAGAATGCAAATGATGTGAGTATTTTGGTTAACGGCAGAAATGGCATTTCCTGTGCTGTCTTTATTGCTCAATTGCCTTGTCCTAGTTACATAAGTTGTATTTTATCAACTGGAGCATATGCATAGAAAACCAGTTGGAGAACTCTACGAGTCATTCATCACTTTCTCACAATTTCCAGCTGAATTACTCATACTCACAGTTCCTGTGAAAAGAGTGCTCAGGTATTCTGCATTAAAGCATTCAAGTTGCATCCTTTCAGCTGTAAACTAAGTGTTTTTTGCCTTATATTTGAGGATATATAGGTGGAAAACTTGAAAGTTAGGACAAACATCCATCATTTTCCAGAGACAAATCTCAAAAGATTTTAGCAATTATGTGACTTTTTTCCATTCTTGATAAAACCTTATTTCTTGTAGTGGTTGTAGACAAATTAATTGTTACACTTGTATTTACACCTTATGTGATGAGGGATGCTTGTCACCAGCCTCCACAAACCATTTGCTTTACAACAATATATTAATCAGCCCAATATAATGTTTTATTTATGTAACCAAATCCAAAGAAGATACTTCTAATGAAGATATTCTATGTGTAGATGATTACTTATGACAGATGTGTAAATAGTGCTCAGGTAATTTTGAGCTCTTTAAAAGAGGACAGTGACTTATTTTAAAATCTTTGGCAGTGCACAGTGTGGCCTGGAAGTGGAGAGTCTCTAGTGGCTGTTGACTTTGATTCACTGGACTCGTTGCACTGTTTGCTGTCCATTCTGGTCCTCTTGCTGGGCTGATACAAGATGGTGTGATGATACCCTCTAAAGATGCTGTGTAATTTTTATTTATCTAATTATCAAGTGCACTCTGCATTAAAAGAGTGCTTTGCTCTTGAGAGCTCTGAGATGCTGCAGAGCTGGAGCAACATTATGAGAAAGAATAATGACCAACTCAATTCTAGGCAATCGAAGGAGACAATTGGAAGAAAACAATTGGAAGAAAACAAACAAAAAAATCTACCCCCCAATGGAGCACAGGACACAGTGTTTAGAATAGCAGAAATGTGTGAATCTGTGAGGCTCACCTTATATTGCATGTCTTTGTGAGAGCAGGGATTTAATTTGTGNAGCTGTCAAGCCTTTGGGGGAAAACTGATCCTTGGATTGCAACAACCTGTGGGTACAAACTTAAAAATTGTAGGTGTATTACAGAAACCACAGGTTTCAGTCCACTCTAAAACTGGCTCCTAAATATGCAGGGAAAACTGTGCTGGTGCAAAGGGATCTAGAGAAGAAGGGCATGCTTGAACTGAGCATTTTGCCTGTCTTCTGTGGTCCTGGACTCCTGTGCTATGAAAAGGTAGGTGGTTGTGTGTGAGGTTGTGTTTGTCTCTTTGTCTCTTTGGTTGGACTGACAGTTGCTGGTGAATGCCTATAGAAAGGGCAGCCACCTCCTCTGCCCAACCTCCAGAACTGGTGTGGGCAGTCAGGGGACTGCTGCCTTTTAGGAGAAACAGCACTTTGTGGTCCCCCTGTCCTCCAAGGATGTCTGGGTGATTTTGTTATTTCCTTCATGGTTTTCATCTCCAGGGTATTATTTTGGTGCAGGTTCTTAAAGCTCTAACGCTCTTCCCAGATGCACTGGTGATAACCCCATGCACTCTCCAGGTACCTATACAGGCTTCCTCATACATAAATGTTCATTAGTTCATATCATGGACATTAATCCCATAAACCAGCTCCAATCAGCAGCTGAACTGGGGCCAGATTTAGGGGAAAAGTAAGTCTCTCTTTGAGTGCATGGAGGAGAAAAAGGGCCGGTCTTAAATCAGTGTGTAATTGGATTGTTTTGGTTTTCTTGAGGCCTTGAAGCAATGCAATGCAGGTTTTTCGAAGCTGACATAAAGTAATGGGATATGCTGCCAAGTCCATGTGGGTGGAGAAAAAAAGGAGGTGTTGCTGATTTTTATAAACACTTGTGTTCTCAAGAAAGAAAGAAAAAAAGGAACAGACTTTCCCAATGGTTCTCTGAGAATGCAAATGATGTGAGTATTTTGGTTAACGGCAGAAATGGCATTTCCTGTGCTGTCTTTATTGCTCAATTGCCTTGTCCTAGTTACATAAGTTGTATTTTATCAACTGGAGCATATGCATAGAAAACCAGTTGGAGAACTCTACGAGTCATTCATCACTTTCTCACAATTTCCAGCTGAATTACTCATACTCACAGTTCCTGTGAAAAGAGTGCTCAGGTATTCTGCATTAAAGCATTCAAGTTGCATCCTTTCAGCTGTAAACTAAGTGTTTTTTGCCTTATATTTGAGGATATATAGGTGGAAAACTTGAAAGTTAGGACAAACATCCATCATTTTCCAGAGACAAATCTCAAAAGATTTTAGCAATTATGTGACTTTTTTCCATTCTTGATAAAACCTTATTTCTTGTAGTGGTTGGAGACTAATTGTTACACTTTTATTTACACCTTATGTGATGAGGGTGCTTGTCACCAGCCTCCACAAACCATTTGCTTTACAACAATATATTAATCAGCCCAATATAATGTTTTATTTATGTAACCAAATCCAAAGAAGATACTTCTAATGAAGAGATTCTATGTGTAGATGATTACTTATGACAGATGTGTAAATAGTGCTCAGGTAATTTTGAGCTCTTTAAAAGAGGACAGTGACTTATTTTAAAATCTTTGGCAGTGCACAGTGTGGCCTGGAAGTGGAGAGTCTCTAGTGGCTGTTGACTTTGATTCACTGGACTCGTTGCACTGTTTGCTGTCCATTCTGGTCCTCTTGCTGGGCTGATACAAGATGGTGTGATGATACCCTCTAAAGATGCTGTGTAATTTTTATTTATCTAATTATCAAGTGCACTCTGCATTAAAAGAGTGCTTTGCTCTTGAGAGCTCTGAGATGCTGCAGAGCTGGAGCAACATTATGAGAAAGAATAATGACCAACTCAATTC
>VWYE01009596.1:0-36115 GCA_013398995.1 Alaudala cheleensis | reverse complement strand
TCTTTTGTACAGTCAATAGAAATATTTAAAATCCATTTAAAAGATCAGACATTTTCTTACAGTAATTGTGAATCTTTCCCAGAACCAAATCAAACCAATGTGAATTTGCTTTAATTGATTTTTGTGCATTGAACTGATTTTTGTGCATTAATTTAAATGCTTCTTTGTGTATTTAAATATACCAGAAGTGACTCTGCTCATCAGATAATTTAATTTTTTGGTTGGAAACATGCAAAACATGGAACTACACATCCCTAAAGTACTCACTTCTCAAGTTCTTTCAGAGCTTTATTCTTGGTTTTTGTTTCCTCTGCAAGTTTACTGCTTTTCTCATTAATACTTTTGGTTTCTTCATTAATTTTCTCTTTCTGCATCTCCAGGTCACTGATTCGTTTCTTTAGGTCATGGCTAGGAAAAGAAAACAGCAATAAATCCTCACTTTTCTCCATCTTCACAATGAATCTCTAGTTCCACTTCTCAGTGTAACAACAGGATTGTGTAAAGCATCAAAAATAACAATAATCTGGAGTTAGAAATGGAAAATATTTCTAATTATACTGAAGCAAAGTTTTAAAGCAGCCCCAGCACATCAAAGCCAACCCAAAGCTTGAGAATTACTCACATGTAATACTGACACATCTGATTCTTCTCCTTAAATATTTGGTTTTCCAAGGAAAGGAACTCAATGGCTTTATTCTTGTCCTCTTCCAAGGCATCCTTCTCTTTCTCCACCATTTTAACCCTGTTTAACTGCAGGAAACAGAGGGGCAGAGCTGAGGCAGGGCCAGCAGAAAAGCATGAGGAGAAAATTCCCAACCCTTTGTAGGATCCTCTGGAGAAATGCTATCAGGAATGACCTCTGATAGGTGAATTACCTACCAGGTAATAGGTAAATCAGAAATTACCTCTGACAGGTGAATTACCTATCAGGTAACAGTCAAATCAGAAATTACTTCTGATCACCTCATGGCAATTTGATGGCGATTTCCTTTATCTCAACCTTCTGACTGGCCATTTTTTATTGAATTAATCCAACTACAGGGGTTGTTACCTTTTAGGTGTTGTTTACCTTTAAAACAAGCCTGCCACAGGATTTACCAGGGACACATCACAGAAAACAAACTTTGATTTAATTTAGTGTTTTTCACTCATTCCATTGGTTTGATGCCCCAATGAATGTTCCCAAGGCAGGCTGGGCACAGTAATTCTGTGTCATTCAGGTTCCCTCCANATTGGTTTGATGCACCAATGAATTTTCCCAAGGCAGGCTGGGCACAGTAATTCTGTGTCATTCAGGTTCCCCCCAGAGCCATTTTTGATTTAATTAATACAACTACAGGTGTTGTTCATCTTTAAAGCAAGCCTGCCACAGGATAAATCACCATGGGCACATCAAGGAAAATGCACTTTGATGTAATTTAGTGTTTTTTAGTCCTTCCATTGGCTCGATGCCCCAATGAATGTTGCCAAGGCAGGCTGGGCCCAGCAATTCTGTGTCACTCAGGTTCCCCCCAAGGCTATTTTTGATTTTATTAATACAACTAAGGTGTTGTTACCTTTAACTTTTAGGTGCTGTTTACCCTTGTAACAAGCCTGCCACAGGATTTACCATGGACACATCACGGAAAATGCACTTTAATTGAATTTAGCATTTTTTACCAATTCATTTCCCAATGAATGCTCCCAAGGCAGGCTGGGCACAGCNGTTGGGCAGCAGTAATTGTGTAATTTGGGATGCCCCCCAGGGCCATTTTTGATTTAATTAGTACAACTACAGGTGCTGGTTACCTTTAAAACAAGCCTGCCACAGGATTTACCACAGACACACCATGATAAACGCGCTTTGATGTAATTTAGCATTTTTCAGTCCTTCCATTGGTTCGATGCCCCAATGAACGTTCCCAAGGCAGGCTGGGCCCAGCAATCCTGTGTCCCTCAGGTCCCCCCAGAGCTGTGTGTGGGATCCCCCAGGAGCTCACCGTGTCCCCGCGGCGCTCGTTGAGCAGCTCCACGCGGCGGCACAGGCTCTGCAGGGGCTCCTTGAGCCGCGCCGAGCCGATCAGATCCTCCAGGTACTCCAGCATGCCCTCGTCGTGCTCCGTCTGCCCCTTGGGCTTCATCATGGCTATCTGCTCCACCTCCCCCTTGGGAACAAAACAGGGCTGGTTCTTCTCTCAATTTGCTTTTTTTGGCGTTTTTTTTGTGGTGTTTTTTTGGGTTTTCGGGGTTTTTTGGGATAGGGAAAGCATTCGGGGGGAAAAAAAAATCTATGGTATGAGATGGTATAAAAAAGGAATAAAATAAGCAGCAATCAAAATGATTCCAGCTGGAATATCACAGAATCATTAAGGTTGGAAAAGATCTCCAAGTCCAACCTTCACACTTATTTGGGATAATAAAAATCAGAATGAAGAGGGATTTCCTCTCCAAGGTGGTGTAATTAAGGTTGGAAAACATCTCCAAGATCAAATCCAACCTTCATATTTGGGATAACAAAGATCACAATCAAGAGAAATTTCCCCTCCATGATGATCTCATTAAGGCTGAAAAAGATCTCCAGACCAAGTCCAACCTTTACATTTGTTTGGGATAACAAAGATCACAATCAAGAGAAATTTCCTCTCCATGAAAGGTTGGAAAAGGTCTCCAAGATCAAATCCAACCTTCCCATTTATTTGGGATAACAAAGGTCACAATGAAGAGAAATTTCTTCTCCAAGGTGTTGTTAATAAGGTTGGAAAAGATCTCCAAGTTCAAGTCCAACCTTCCCATTTGTTTGGGATAACAAAGGTCAGAATGAAGAGGAATTCCCTCTCCAAGGTGATGTGGAGCCACCCCTCAAGTCTGAGTGTTCCTTCATTCTCTAGATTCAAAATGTGCTCCCCCAGCCTAAAAAAAGGAGAAGAGAATAAAGCAAGCCCTTAGCAAGAGAGTTTAATTAAGATTGAAGTCCCTGAATTTATTAATTAATTTAAATGAAGGGTCTCTGTAGAAGCAGAAAGCCCATAAAATCCTGGCTGATGAAGAACTGGAATTGTGATTCATTTAACTGAGGCTTCCTTGGTGCAGAGAGAAAAGGATTCTTTAGGGATGAGGGTTCCTTTGTAATTTCCCTTTATATCCCACATTAATTTGAAGTGGTTTGGGTGGTATTAAAAATAATTTGAATTTTCAAAAAGATGATTTAGAAAGGATTAACCAGAGCCAGTGACAAGGCCAATTTGTTACTGCTGCAGGTCTGACAAGACAAAAAACCCCCAACCCAACTTTGATTTTAATTTCTTGCCCATCTCTAAAATCCCAATTATCCATCTGCTCCCTGTCACAAAAATGGGGGTTCTCTCCCCAAAAGTGCCTTGGGGGAGGAAACTGCCACCTCCTCAGATATTCTGGGATTGTCACAAGTCATCCTCCTCCTTGCATTAAAGCATTTCCTCTGTTTACATCCAGGAGGAAACAATCACAGGAAAGACTGAACTCGGAGCTGAGCAGCACTGAGAGGTTTCTGCCCTGGGTTTACAGCCCTCATGTTTGTGAATCACAAACCCTCCTTGGACTGAACAGCAAAAAATGGCAATTATGGACAAACAAGGAATGAATCCAACTTTTATTATTTGGCTAAATATAATTAACCACCTCTAAGAAAGATGATGATGGGTTTCTCTAAGTTTGTGAGTTCTTGAATTATTTTCTTATTGATGGTAAAAATAAGTCTATTCATAAATTATTAAATAATATTTATACTATTTGGTAATATATAAATAAAACTGTTTAGTTCAGCCCAGATTTAAGAAATAAAAAGGTTTCCAGAAAAAAAAAATTAAAAGCAATTTTTCCAGAAAATAAAGGCTTCCTTTAATTGATAAAGCAGAGTGAAAAGGTTGTACCTGCTCTTCTTGACAACAATTAACAGAGCAAACACATTTTACAGCTGCTAAAACTTAATTGAAGTGTTTGCTAATTAATTACGAGCACTCATGACTTGAGCCATTATTTGAATTGTGCATTTCCAAGCCCCACAGCTCCTTGCTCTTTGTGAATTTTGCCACAGCCCGAGGTTGTGAAAGTGAAAGCAGGGCGGGGCAGGCAGACATTTGTGCAGCTGGGAGGGGAAGGAGCTCGGCAGCTCCTCAGAGCTGGCACCTCCCAGCTTTGCCAGCAGAACCCCTGGAATTCTGCAATTCCCTCCCTCAGTTTGTGCTCCTGTGGCTCAGGGATTCAGGAGCAGTGTGTGCAGTGAAAAGGAAATGCAGGCTCTGCTCAGACAAACAAAATGGATGGCAACACTCAGCCATGAGTGATGCCAACAGGAGCCAAACATCCAAGGGAAGAAATTCCTGGCAAAAACCAGCCTTGGATCTGTCCTGGGGAAGCTCCAGGGTGCCTGAACTGGGACCTTGCAGGGCCTGAAGGAGCTGCAGGGACAGGAACAGGGAATGGCTTCCCAGGGCTGGATGGGATTTTGGGCAGGAGTTGTCCCTGGGAGGGTGGGGAGGGGCTGGGATGGATTCCCAGAGAAGCTCTGGCTGCCCCTGGATCCCTGAAGTGCCCAAGGCCAAGCTGGACATTGGAGCTGGGAGTCCCTGGGACAGCAAAGGGGTCCCTGCCATGGCAGGGGTAGGGCTGGATGGGATTGAAGGTCCTGGGATTCCACAATCCATCCCCACCTTTGGGAAGGTTCCACACTCACTACAAGAGCTCTACATGGATTTACAAACCCAATTGCAGCTCCTGCAGTGTGTGGAGCCTCCCACAGCCACTCATCACTGGGATGGAGATAAAGCAGGAGCTGGCAGTGGCCAGGCCCAGCTCTGTACAATTCACACACATCCAGCAGCACATCCCACAGAATTCCTTTGGGAACGACCACTGGGAATTCTACACCACCACCTCATCTGGGGACACATTTCCAAGCAATCAGCTGAGCCCTGGGGCAAACGAGCACAAACCTGCTTGGACACCAGGCTGTCAAATAAGGGAAGAGCCCTTCTCAGCTGGAAGTGAAAAGGTGAGGAATAAATTGTGAAATTTAATTGGTGAAAAGCATGAGGAATAAATTCCTGCAATTTGGAACCTGTGTTTCTTTGCACAGCTGGGATTCTTTCTCCATTTAAAAATTAAATCTTCTACTGTCCCTAAGTAAAGAGGAAAAGTTTAAATAAGTTTCAGGACTGGCAAACAGCAGCAGCACTGGTTTAAAGTTCTGAATTTGCCCACAACCACTGTTTTCTCTGAGAGCAGCTGATCCTCTCAGCACAGCTCTAACCTGACTTTATCCAGTGTTTCCTGGCACATCTGGATTGGGATTTTAAACAAGGTTATCCAAGTGCCTGATAAAGGGAAGATCTGAGCTACCCCTGAGGCTTTTCCTGCCACTGTGCTCTAGGAACAGGATCCTGCAGAGGTAAATCCCATTTGCTGTGCTGTGTTCCAGAACCTTCCTGTGCCCCTCTGGGCCTGGGTGTTGTTTCCCAAAGCTGTGGGGTTTGAATCCCAGCAGGGACAGGAGCCAGCCCCAGGGGTGGCACTGGGACTGAGGCAGTTTGGGGATCCAGCCACCACATCCCATCCTAAAATTCTGCTGTGCAAGGACAGGGATGGCAAAAAGCTTCTGGCATTGAAAAATTACTGACAGCAAGCTGAGAACTCTTCATGAAGAACAAACATCACTTTTTTGGGTTGGAAGGGGCCTTAAGGGACTTTTTACTATCCCAGGGTGCCCTGGACAGCCAGGGGCAGCCACAGCTTCTCTGGGAATTCCCGCCCAAAGCCTCCCCACCCTCCCAGCCAGGAATTCCTTCCCAAAATCCCATCTACCCCTGCCCTTGGGGATCCAGGGGCAGCCACAGCTGCTCTGGGAATTCCAGCCCAAAATCCCACCCAGCCCTGCCTCAGGCAGGAGTTGTTGTTCCTGGAGAACTCAGAAAGATGTTTGTTTTTATTAATGATTGTTTCTTTTTTTCATCCCTGAATATTTGGGATAAAGCACCTTGAACACCCAGAGCAGTGCCCCACAGAATAATTCTGGCACCAAGGAGATAAAACCAATTTCCCAGGATTTTGGGTTCTCAATTTCTGCTGTGTTAAGCTCAGCTTTACAAAGCTGAGCACCTTGGGATAGTCTGGAATTCAGTAGCTGGGAGTGCTCTGGGCAGGAGCTCAGGAAGTTTGGGTGGTTTTGGAGGGGAATTTTCTGGTGGTTTAGGTTTTGGGTTTGTTTTTTTTTTTAGGGGAGCTCCCCACCACTAATCAGAGGTGGAGAAATGTGACATCTGAGTGACAGAAAATCACAGTTGTGCTCAGGAGAAATGGCTTTAGAGAAAATATTTCCTGGAAAATGCAAAATTCTGGATCAGGAAAACCTTCCCTGGTTGGGGACAGGTCAAAAGACATAAATTTGTTTCAAAATCCCATTAAACCACCAGAAAATTTAATGTATGACAACTCTGACTATGATACTTGGTATTCTAAAGAATATTTAGTATTTTAAAGACTATTTGGTGCTTTAAAGACAATTTTTTAAAAATTCAGAATATTTTAGCAGTAGTATATTTTTATAATAGAAAAGCTTTTAAGGCTTTCTAAACCCCCATAAAAGAAAGTTTTCTTATTGAGACCAAAAATCTTGGAGTTTCAGCAAATTTTACTGTAATCTAACCATAACACCTTTTCCAGCACAATTCCAATTATCCTGTAACTTCATATTTAATAACAATAACACCCTAATATTGTAACTTCTCCATATGTACAATTTGCTTTCTAAATTGAGTGATTACATAAATTAGTTTGCAATTTTATGGTATCACACAAATGAAATTAATTATGTCCTAATCACTGCATTCAGATATTAATTCTACCAAGCATCACAAGATTAAGGGGTGTTTGTGATGAAATAGTGCTATAAATGAATGGGTAATTAAAATTGAATGTAAGCAGAGCTTGCAGTTGTAAAAGCCACCTGAACTCTCACTTTTGTGGAGGATTAGAGCAGCCAGGGCTGAAATTTGTTTGTCCAAATGTAAAAAAATTCAAATTACATCCCAATTTCAATGATTTTCTTAACTTTTTACCATGGAATTTGAAATAAAAGTGACCCAGCACAGGGAAAATCTCTCTTAATACAAGTCAAGTTATATTTGACTCTGTTTTGCAGAGCACAGCAATGTTTTAACTCCCTCAAACACTGAAACAAATGGAAATAAAGAGATTTTGGTAGAGCTGAAAACCCCTCAGCATCACAAGGAGCAAATCCAGAGTGGCACAGGGACACTGGATTTGCTCAAAGGAAAAATCACATGAAAACACCTGGAATGTTCATGATAAAGGTGATTTTCTAGAGATTGAAAAGAGACAATCCAAGCCTCATTCCTGCTTTTCCTCTGGTTCTTTACCCCTCTCCTGCACAGAGCAGAACCAGCTCTGCCTCAAATTCCTGCTCCTAAATTCAGCTTTTGGCTCACTCAGCTCCAATCCCACCACCTGAAACTGCAGCAAAAGCCAAGGGAAAGGAAAATGTAGAGGAAAAAGCAGCCTGGAAGTTGTGGGATTTTGTTTTCTCACTACATTTTTATTTGCTGGCTGTTTTGTGCCATCAATTTCTTGATAACAAGGCAGCAAAATGAGACCAGTGGCTCCTCTCCCTGTCTGCAGCTTCCACTGATTTCACCCTCTCTCCCAGATTTTAAATTTTTTAGGTTTGCTTTTATATGCTCACAACTTGACTTTGGGTTTTTTTCCTCCCACTTCACCACAATTTTTTAATTCATCTCATTTTTAAGCAGGAGAACAGTAAAGGATGGCAAAAATAAGTCCTGAATTTCTGTATCTTCAATTGATGTATTTATTTAATCCCATCTCATAAAGCTTTGCCCATGAATTCCAGTTCTGCATCCATGGATGCTGTATGGAAAAAGCCAATATTCCAATAATTCTCCTGCTCTGGGAAGTTCCAACAGATTGTTTTGGGATTTTTTTCTGTAATTCCATGTTGTTGGTGCTATTATTTAATGCTTGCAGTCCCTATCTCATTTTTACCCTTCAATTTTAACAATTTTTAAGGAAAAAAAGCACCAAAAATTCCTCCTTTCCAGGAAAACTCAGTGGGAAATAAAATCCAATAACAAATAAATGTACATATAAAAACCTACAATGTCCCCACTGGCCAGAGATGAGGAAAATCTCACACTGAGCCTTTATAAAACATCCAGTTGTTTGCACAAAAATACAATTCTGCATTCTGGAAATAAGTTTAGAAGTTTTAAGGACAATCCTGTGTTTGATATAAAAGCACAAAGTGAGTGCAAATCCAGAATTTTGGAATTTAAATCAGGAATTGGCAAACCAAACCTGCAATGTTTGATTGGTGTGTTCTAAAGAAATTATTCAATTCTCTCTCATTTTCCTGCCATTTTTCCATGTTTTTCTGCAGAATTTCCCACAGGAACAAGCCTCTCTTCACCCCCAATGCTGGCAGCACTGATGATTTATAATCCCATTTATAATCCCATTTATAGCCTCAGCTCTAATGTCCCCCAACAATTGGGAATTTCAGCTTTATCTCCAAGGAGAAGAAAATCCCTCCCTCATTTCCTCTCCCCTCCCCTGGAAGTGACTCCCACATTGATTCCACCAGGAGCAGGTGAAAAACCTGACAGAATTTCCTTCCTGGCACAGGAGAAAACAGCTCCAACCACTTATAAAAATACACCAAATAAAATCCCTGCACTTCTTCAGTCCTAAGATGACTGGAGAATATTTTAATTCAGTCTATCAAATATATTCCAGTGCAATGCCACTGTAATGAGGACAAAACTGACAGAAATCAGTTCTGATTTGTTTGTAAGGTTGTGAAATAAATTAAAATCAGTTTAGAAATTTGCTGCCATGAATGCAGAATGAATTCTGCAGTATTTATGTGCCAAGGGGCTGCCTGGGATCTCACCTGGGCAGCCCCACTTGGCTTTTCCACCCTTTTTGGTGCCTCTGCCTCTCACCTTGCCCATCCCAGAGATCCCAAATATCCCCCCCTGCCCTTCCAAACCTGACATTTCTCCAGTTCTCCCTTTTTTTCCCATCATTCCTTAGAGCAAAGCAGGCAGGAGGAAGAGGCTGAGCATTTTGAACCTTTCAGAGAGTGACAGAATTGTGCAGAGAACAGCACAAATACTTACTCTGTGCTCCAAGGCTTTCACTGAAAGCCACATTATTTTATTTGTTGTTCTTTACACCTCTCCAAGCCCCAGGAAGGTGTGCAAGACACAAAAACAGCAGCAAAGTGCCAGATTTTCCCCCAAATTCTCTTTTTTTTTAATTAACAAGATGCACATTTTCCTGTTGCAGTTTCAGGCTGTGGCAAGCTCATTCAAAATGCAACAGATTTGTGATCATTTAGATAATAATTATTCTAATAATGCAAAAGAATTGTCTATTCATGTAGTACTAAAAGCACAGGGCTTTAATAAATTTAAATTGATTAAAAACATGCACTGAGGAGTGTTGGAGTTCAGGATCCCAGAAGTGACAAACTCCTCCTGTTCTGTGCTGGCAACATCCCATTGGAAGCAGATTGCTTTCAGAATTTTGAGAGCAGATTTATTTCAATTTGCAAGTTCAGGCACAGAATTTGTCATTTTTTCTAGAACTGCTCAATGACTCTCACATTTTCTGCTTTCCCACAGGTGGTTTTTTGAGTGATGTTGTTCACAGAAGTCAGCAGCAGTTTGATTTGACTATTTTCACTTTGACATCAGCAGAAATACCTCAATCAAAACTCAGCTCTTAAATTTGACCCCAAAAAAGCACCAAAATCAGCAGAAAATCTCTGCAAAATAGGGGGTGAAAGGGGGAAAATAAAGCAAAAAAAAAAAAAAAATAAAGCAAAAAGCAAAAAACCTGAAGCAGTCTTCTAAAAAACAAGTATTTTCCATTGAGTAATGGCAATTATGTGAGCAAGATAAAATCAGAGCTCTCAAGGTGTTGTTATTACATGTAGGACATGTTCTCCTACAACATTTTCTTTAATTCTGACAGCAAATGTTCTGTCACACACCCAAAGCAGCATCTGATCATCCTTAATTAATATTTTTCCCTGAAATCTAGAGTACAAAGGAAATATTTTTAATTACACCCTATTGTTAGAGTCAAAAAGCAGAGATTTGTGATTCACTTTAAATGAGAATTACCTGGTTAAGCTTAATTTAATTAAAATGAGTAAAAACCAAATAAACCTGTTCTTTATCCCTTCAATTTTAAATAATTTGGAAAACACTGGGGGGAAAAATGCAATCTTTGTGATAACAATCCACAGCCTTAGATGGATTTATTTCCTTCTAACTGTAAATTTTAGGATTTGGGGGTTGAAATTCTGCTGTCATTTTGTGGGAAATATTGCTGAAATAGTGAATTTTGGACAGTCAGGTCTGTGCATTTCACTTTCAGAAGGCAAAGAGAAAGGCCCTGCCCTCAGTCAGAAAATTTTAAAAAAGGCAGAAAATCTCAGTGCAGTTTCTGAGACAAAGCCTGGTGGGATGAAATATAAAATTAAGGTGGGAAAACTCTGGTTTAGGGTTAATATTTGCTCTATTCCCCCTTATTTCCTTTTGTAGGGGAGAAAGCCTGAAATTCCAGCTTTCAGGAAAAGAAAGGGATGTTCCCCTCATTGAAACAATTTGTGGGGGAAGAAAACAAATCCCATTTGGGGGAAAAAATATAAAATAAATGAAGATATCAATATTCCTTTCCAAATAAATGAAGATATCAATATTCCTTTCCAAATGTTCCCCTCCCCTGGTCCCAGTGTTTTTTAACTTTGAGCATTCCCACTCTGCTTCATCTTTCACTTCACATTTCTCCCTTCTGGAATTGTTGGCAAAATGAAATTTCAGAACAACTGTATTTAAAATTTAAAAAAAAAAGGATGTTTTTACTCCAAGTTGTTTTCTTGGAGGTGCTTCTTGCTCCATCTTGAAGCAGAAAACAGAGGAATAAAGTGTTGGAGGAAATAATTCATTGGCATGGAGGCTTGCAAACAGAAATATCCTCTTTTTGTGGGTGTAGCTGTAAGAAAGGACTGCACAGAGGGCCTGGAGGAAGTGAAGCAAGCACAGCCACCCAGCTACAAGTTCTTTAAATATTTGGGTTTTTTAGAGGGGAACTGGAAGCTCCTTTGACAGAACCAGGCCTAAAATAAACTCTGTTAAACATTTCAGGCCTTGGGAAGCTCCCACTGATCACTGATTTCTAGGCCAGAGTAGATCTGGGATTTCTTAGTAATTACAGGTAATGGCAGAAATAGTTATTTAATGCAATTCATATTTAAATACTTGTAGCTTAATTTACATTTTAATTGGCTGGCACATAGCAAAACTCTCATTATTTCAAAACTAGAAAAAGAATTAATGTTGCTCCCTTCAGCCTGATTTTAAAACAGCAAACAGATGCAAGCAAGCCTCAGACTGAAGTCAAACATGAATATAAATGACATTATATTGACAAATTGGGATTATTTTTTACAGTATGAGCTGTAAAGTGCAATTGGTTATGAATGTGCTATTTCTGGAGCTGCTAAACAACAAACAGGGGATTGCAGGAATTCAGGGCATTTTTTTCTTGCACTTCTTTTACCCACACTTCATTTTTCCTCAGTAAAACCACATCTGTGTGAGAGCTGCAGACAACAGCAGGTTAAAGGATGAACTCAGATTTCAAATCCTGGTGGAGTTGAGGTGGAAGCAGCCCCAGGAGCTGAGCCTCTGCCACGCTGCAGCAGCACAAGAATATTGGGGTTGAAGCTTTGTGTCACACACCAATATTTACGTGCTGCTAGGGCGGGACAGGCACAGGTGCTGCAGCCAGGGACACAATTCCCTCCTGGAATCCCTGGAAAAAGGAATTTTTTTTTTCTGTTCTAGGCCTTCAATTCCTCCAGCAGCAAATGATGATTCGCACCTCGAGCACAGCATGCAAACCATGATGTGCTGCTACAGCACTTCAAGGCCTCCACGCTGCAAACCTGCTTTTATTTCAGAGTTTGAACTGGAAATGGAACTTTTCAATCAGTTTTCTTCACACACCAACCTGTAAAATCAAGAACCTGTTGTGATCCAGGTCGATGCCGTGGCTTCGGAGCAGCAGCCCAACATCTCTGAAAGTCTTTTTCTTGCCATTGATGTAGTAGCTGGAGGAATTGTCTCTGCAGGCAGTTCTGGAGACACAGAATTTGCTGTCAGGAATGACTTCATAATCATCTCCTTCCTGCTTTGAGGAAACACAAAGCCACAGAAACAATTCATGGAGCTGTGGATTTACCTCCTATTTCACAATTAGGCAGATAAGTTTCATCATGAGATGTTTTTATCACGGGCTCTGACTTGGAGAAGTGGGAGCTGCCTTAAAATAGCATGTCTCAAAAAAAAAAAAAAAAAAAAAAGAGAGAAAAACAACAAGAAAAAAAATCCTTTGAGAAGTGGGCAAAAAATACCCTGAATTGTCTTCATGTGATGCCTTTCCCTAACATCAGGCAGAGCACTGAAAATGCTCTGAATTCCCTTTGCAGTGGGCCAGGCTGTGCTGTCCCAGGCTCTGGGAGCTCCCTGCATCTGCAGCTCCTCCTGAGCTCTGAGCTCCAAAGAGAAACTGCACAAGAGAAAAACAGCCAAACACTCAAGATGTGACCAAAGTGACAGCAGCAGCTTCAAAAGAGAGCTTCCATCTACCTCCAGAGCAGCAGCCAAAATAAAGCTTTGTGTTTTTTTACTGAAGAAGTTCAAACTCATCCAGATTAACCCCCAGGAGCTCTCAAATTGTTCTGTGGTTTTAAATCAAACTCAGCTTCTGGGTGTTAACACACAGTAAAACAGAAAAAATTGAAAAGAAATTGAAATAGATTGATTTTTCAATCTGGTTATTATAAATATAAGAAGAAAAAAATATAAATGTCTTTTCAAACAGTTCCTAAAAAAGGCTGTAAATGCTGCCACTTTATGAACACCAGTTTTGGAATTTCAATGTACACTTCCCACTTTTTTGGTTGACCCTGAATTTAAAAGTTTGGATGTGTGCACAAAAAAGAAATTTAAATTAAGAGAAATAAATTCTTTGCACTGCAATTACAATAAATCAACAAAAAAGTGCTAAAGATTTTATCATTACACAAGGCAACAAGCAAAAGAAATATTTTTTTAATTTGCCAATTCTTTCTATTTCATTCTAACAAAATATCAGCTTCAAAAAATTTTAGTGGTAAAATGTGGGGTCCAGGATTTTTGCTGAAAAATCTGTTACAAAATTGCAGGCATGTTTACAGTACATGAAGTGTAAATAAGTTCCACACTCATTATTTATTTTTCTAAATTTAGAAAACCTAAAATCATTTCTAATTGGTTTGAAAAGTTTTGCTTAAATAGGTTTTATTTATTAATACATATGTTTGTGTTATACATTTAAAAATATTTAATATTTCCAAACAGACTTATACATTTTTATTAATTTTTTTAACTGCAGAAATAAATTGACTTGAGGTAAACGAGATTACAAATTACAACGAGTTCTCCTTCAAATGATGATTAAAAATTTCTGAATTGTTCTCAAACAGAAATCTACCCCATCTCAGTCCTGCAGCAAATAAAAGAATCCTCACTAAGATTTTAAGAGCTGCACTACTCAACAGAGGATTTTGAAAGTTAATTAACACTGATGGTTTATATCCCAAAGGTAAACTAATCACGCTGGGAAGTTTCCCCCAGCTCCAACAAAAATAAGCAAATATTACAAGTTTTTCAGCTCCCTCAAGGAAAAAAAAAAGCTGGAATTCTACATACCTTGTCAATGATCTTTTGGAAGTGAACCTCCACAGAGCAGCTCTGGATGTCCCTGTGCTGGTCAGAGTTGTGGATCAGCACCGAGAGCTTTTTGGAGCGGATTTTTTGGGCTCGGTAGCCAAAGACAAAGAGCAGGGAATCGATGATGTTGGATTTGCCACTGCCATTGGGGCCAATAATGCAGGAGAAACGCTGCACAGAGAGGGGAAAATGTCATCTTCCAAGGGGAATAAATGCTGCCCGGTGTCCATCACCCATTTCTAGCACAGTTCCTCCCCGTGTGTGCAAGTGGCAGAGCGCAGCTTTTGTTGCCAGAGGCAGAAGTGAATAAAAGCCCCAGAGCTCAGCTCAGCTTTCCCAGCTGCACTGGTTAACCCAAAGCCCTGCACTTCACAGGCTCAGTCTCATGCTCAGCCACGTAAGTCTCTTGTGGGCACCAAAAAATATTCTCTGTCTTCAAAGCTCAGCCCTAAAAGTTCTCCAGCAAACGAAATCAGAAAGAAAGCTCTCTTTTCTCTTAAGCTGTGCTGACAAATTAAAATTGCACAGCACTGGCAAGTTGCATTTAACTGTTTTCTCTACTTAATTTAGAATAATACTGTCAAAATATTTCTAAACCTGAAATAATTTTTTCAGTTATTCTGAGGTCAGCTTAGATGAAAATGCAGGATGGAACAATCTCACTCTCACCTTCAGTTCAAAAGGACTCAAGAAAAAAAAGAAAGATACCTTGTGAAAAGGTCCCAGAGTTTGCTCCCCTGCATAGGATTTGAAGTTCTGGTTTACAATGTGAGTGATCATGAGCCGAGGAGCACCAGGTTCACTGGTCATTGCTGGAGGTGGGGGAGCAGGGATGCTGCCCAAAATCTCTTCTAAACTTCGATTATCCACCACCTCATCTGAGGCTGCTAAAACCCAGCCAAATAAACGGGAAGATAAAAAGAAAAAAAAACAAAAAAACCTGTAAGCTCTCAATGATTTGACACCTTTGAAAATGTTGAAAAAGCAAACATCACTTCTGTCTGAACCAAACTACATTTCGGCCTGGAATCATTAACATGAGCTGAGTGGAATTAAAATTCTTCTTTCCACAAACAAAATGTTTTTTAAGAGCTACTTAAGATGTCCCATCGCTGGGTTTGTTCTTTCATTATGTAACTCTTATTCCAACACACTTTAACAGGCCCCCTGCAATTCCAGCAGCTCCAACCATCACAATAAATCTGCAAATCTGAAGCAGGCAAAGCCTTCCTAATGAATAAGTGCAAAGCCACATTTCAGAGTCAACTGTGCAGGATTGGGGGATCTCTGCACGAGGCTCTGGAAGCTGCAGTGCCTGCACGGCTGCTCTGCAAAGACAGGAAGTTTGTTACGAAAACAAACTGGCCCCCTGGATATCAGCAGAGCAGCTTCACCCCAGGCACCAGCAGCTCCTCCTGCCAACAGGCAGCACTTTTTGCCACCAATTTCAGTGTGTTCATCTCTCTGTCAAATACCTGCCCTAAACAACTGCACATCTGGCTCCCTACAAAGTCACACAGCTGCTGGGTTTGCAGATTTTTTTCTGCGAAAGCTCAACTGAAGCAACTCAAGAAAATGCACTGCTTCATGAAAAAGAAAGTCAAATCATTTTAAGAGTTAAGTAAATAAACTTGACATTTATTCCATTCCAAGGAATCCCATACCATTGGCTGCCTATAAATTTGAAAAATCCTGCTGTTGTACCACAATCTGAAGCCCAATGCTCCAGATCAGAGCTCTGCAATCGGCTTTATTAGGAGAAAGTCTACAAATTGCTTCTGCACTTGTACTGGGCCAAACCCTTTAACTCTTTGCAAGCTCTTTTGACCACTTTTAAAAGCAGTTTTCAATTGCCTGGGGTCTCAGGGCTGCTTTGTAAAAGGGAAAAGAGCAAATCCCATCTGGAAGAGTTGGGGGATTCAGGTTGCAGCTCAGGAGGCTCCATGAGCACCAGACCTACCTTGGGAAGGTTCTTTGTCAGGCTCCGTGGTGCCTTCGTTCTCCACTTCCATGGCCATGGAGGACTCCTCCAAGGGCTCCCTGCCCTTCCCACGGGCTGCAGTGGAGGTTTTGGTGCTCTTGCCTGGCACGGTCCCTGTTGGCTGCTCCCCTTCCATTCCAAGCAATCAAACAACTGAAGGGCTCTATCTCCTTTTGCTAACACAAACAAGAGAACCCCGTGATCTCAGCACCGAGCTCCAGCCCCGCAAGGAATTCACCTACACCTCTGCCCAGATGCTTGACTCATTTAGAAACTTCAGACTGGAGGGATTTAGAAGATAAAAAAAATCCGAATTTGAAACAAAATAGCGAGGTTAGCTTCATAATGATATATTTTAAGATACATCACTCTCAAAAGGAGGGGCCGAGCCTAATCTGTACTAACAGCGTGGATCTACCTGCTGCCAACTCGTGGGGACACGTTCGGAGCAGTGGCTTTGCTCCCTGAAAGCCACCGTGGTGCTGGGGGCAAAAGAGTTAAAGACACATTGAATAACAAGCCCAGGAGCCACATGTCTCCTCTCTCCTAGAAGAACTCGTTCTATTTCAGACCTGACACTCGTTTTACTTTCAATAATCCGTGCTGAATATTTGTATGGATATAGAGATACTGATAAACAGATAGAGAAACAAAAACCCTGCGTGATTATAGACAAGACTTGACTCTAAAATAATTTAAATCAACGCACGCTGCTCACAAAATACAACACAACACCTCCGGCCAGCGTTCAGCATTTCAGAGAGAAAGCAAAAACGAAATACCTTCATCTAGCTGGGATGTTAAAGTGATCCGAGCAAGGAGGAGCATTACAAAAGCCATCAGCTGGCGCTTGAGCACAGCTCCCCGAACGGGTGAACAGAAAGCACCCGACGAGAAGAAAAGACGAGCGAGGAGCCAAACTCTCCCCCCAAGAGTTGAAATCGCAGCAAGTGGCGAAGTGAGTTCGCAGAAAAACAGACATGAGAAAGTTTACTTCTCACAAGATAAAAAAACTGACGTGGTTAGAAAGTCATCTTACAATTGGTGCCAATCATTTGACGTTGTCAGACCTACCCCCAACCCACACTCTCATGAGAGTCCTTCATTTGGGACAATGGGGGAGGGGGGAAATGAGACACAGAACTCATTTTCAGGCAATTGGAGTCTATGCCCCCGTTCAGAACCGCTCCGCAATGGCTGTCGCGGACAATTACAGCCTCTCAAAACACATTTATTATTTTTTTCCCCCCCAAACTGCTCCACTCCAACAGAATTGTGCAATATAGACCTATTTACCTTCCCAACCCTTCCCCCCCCATACTTCACCAGCATGAACAAGCCGAACTACTTGAACTCAGCTTTTTAAATCGCGATAAATCAGCTGCCACATCGCCTCGAACAAATTTAACAAATTCGTGCCCAGCCCCTCCCCCGAGCCAGCCCGAAGGTGTTTGGTAAAAGCATCTCTCCTGCCAAGCGCCGTTTTCCTTACGGGGATGGCGAAAAAAAGAGCTGGAGCCGGACAGAAAAGCTTCCTTATGAACAGGCGATTAAATCTGATAGCGACAAGCCCTGTCAGTGACAAATCTGGGGCTTTTTCAAAGCCAAGGAGCCAGACTGCACCCTTGTCACGCTCTTTCCAAGTCAACAGAATCCCAGAATATTCCGAGTTGGAAAGGACCCGCGGGGATCATCCAGTCCAGCTCTTTTTAAGCGAATCGTTAAGAGCTTTCTTGGGATTTTTCTCTCATCCTTCACGCATCAAAGCAGCAGGCAGAGCCGGGGCTAGAAGGGTCCCTGCTCCAAGCAGATTAACACCGGGTCTCTCCGCTAACCCAAACGCGTCCCTGAAGTTCCCCGTCCTCCGATCCGCGGTGCCAGAGGGTCCCTAAGGGCACAGCCCGTCTGGGAGCCCGCTCCTCACAGCCCCGTGCCGACAGCAGCCGGGACGGAGCCGCCGTGCCCGGAGCCCTCGGGGGGAGCCTCGGCGGGGCGGCCCGGCCCGGGCAGAGGCGCTGCCGCCGCTTCTGCTCCCTCCGATCCAGGAGGGAAATAGGGAAATAAGGCACGGGGCAGAACCCGCCGTTGCCTCAGCACCTCCTGCCATCCCCTCAGCACCCCCCGTGTCCCCCTCAGCACGCTCTGTCTTCCCTTCAACACTCCTTGTCTCCCCCTTAGCACCATCCCCTCGAAAGTCCTTCGCTCCACCGCAGCATCTCCTGTCGCCCCTCAACTCTCCCAGCACTTTTTTTTCCTCCCCATCAGCACCATCCCCTCAGCACCCCCGAGGGCACCTCCTCCGCCGCGAAGCCCCCCAACCCGCACCGTCCTGAGGCGAACCCCCGTCGCTTCCCCGCGCCGAGCTCGTACCTGCTCGTCCCGGAGGCTCCGTGCCCCCGCGAGGCGGCGGCAGCGCGGGCAGCTCCGGCTGCTGTAAAAGCTCGGCCGCTTCCACACTCGAAAATGGCGCCGAAACGGCGAACTCGAACCGAAATTCGTTAGAAAAAGCGCGGGGCAGGCTGGGACGGGAGGGGCCGGGCCCGCGGGTTTGAACGGCACCGCCGCCCCCGCCCGCCATCTTGTGTTCGTTACAGCAGGGAGGGGAGAGCGCCCCGAAACCCGCCGGGAGCGGCTTTTTCTGGGGACAGACGGAGGGATGGCAGACATTAGGGAGTGAGGGCATCGCGGTAACACAGCCCCGCGGCCGTGCCGTCGGAGAAAAGGGGTTAATTTTAATTTTAGAAGTAGGTCAGTGGGCGGCGCTTGGTCGCTGGGCGACGCGCGCTCTGGTTTAAAAAATAAGAAAAAAATTATTAAAAAATATTTAACACGTGAAAAAAAATTTCAAAAAAATAGTGACAGCGCGGCGGTTTTGAAGCGGGTTAAATTAATTAACGGGCGGCGCCGTGGCACCTTGGGGGGGCCGGGGGGGAGCCGTGAGGTGGCGGAGGAGGAGGATGAAGAGGATGCGGTCTCGCGAGAAGTCGCCATAGAGACGGCGGCGCTTGGCGGCGGGGGGGAGCGGGCTCCTGAGGGAGACGGAGGCGGGATCATCCCGGGATCCGCCGGCAGCGGGATCCTTCAGGAGCGGGATCGGCCCGGGAACCTCCGGGAGCGGGCTCCGGCCGCCGCTCTGCGCGCTGCCCGCCGCTGCCCGCCCAGGTAAAGGCGCTCTGGGGAGGCGGCGGCCGCCGTCCCCCTCCCCTCGGCTGAGTCACCGCCGCGGTGGGCGAGAGGGTCGGGAGCCGTGACCCCCGGCTGGGCGTGGGACGGGCGGATGGAAGGGAGGGAGAGCTCCGGGGGACAGCTGAGGGCAGGGCGGGGGGACACCCCCACCCCGGCTGCTGGCTGCCCTCAGGAGGGGTTGGATCATCTGTTTCTTGGAAAGCTGGAAACGGAGGGGAAAAAGCGGCTGTTGGCGCGGGCGGTGGTGGCCGAGGCTGCCCCGAGGGTTTGGCGGCACGTCCCATTCCGCCGGCTGCTTCTCCCTCTCAGCATTCCCCGCATCCAGCTGTGGCATTCGTCGCCATCCTGCCGCTGTTTTCCCTTTCCTGCTCTGCCCCCATCCCTTCCCTGTGGCGTTCTTTCCCTGCGCTGTCCCAAATCCTGCCTTTGGCATTCCCCGCTCCCCCCATCCCGCTCCTGCTCCCTCTCCTCCGCCGTCCCTGATCCCCATCTCCAGGCCAGCAGCTCCGGATGGGAAAAGGAGGAGGCGAGAGGAATTTGGCTTCTCCGAGTCGGGATAATTCCTGCTTGTAATTCCTGGTTATTGCCACATCTCTCGCAAAACTCCAGCGGATTCTTTGGGATGTAGGGAATGCGTGGGCTGGTGGTGGTGGATGTACCTATGGATGGCGTTCAGCCTTTTAGTGGCACATGCAAAGTGATTAAAATGCATTAAAATTACAATAAATTTTTAGACTTTGAAAGGAAAATACCAGGTTTTCCCTTCCCGGGATCTCCAGTGCTCCAAGCTCTGATGTTTCAGACTTGATCTTAAAGGTATTTAAGATCCTTAATTATTCAAGGATTCATTTTTCTTCGTTTTTTCTTCAAGTTCTCCATATCCAGTTGGATCATGTGAGAACAGAATTCTCTTTAAATTCAGGTATTTCTTGGTGCTTATTTTTCCCCAGTAGTGATATAACATTACTTCAGAACTTCTAATTTTAGTGTCTTCCTTTATAATTTTGGCTGCTTGTGTATGCACATATATTATGTTAATTATACATATTTATTTATGTATTTGTTTTCTTCTATTACAGTTGTAACACATGGTTTTAATGCTCCATCTGAACAACTGACATGAGACTGAAGACTTCCCTTTTAAAGGAGCCAAAACATATCCTTTGTCACAGAAAAAAACATGGAACATCAAATTTGTTCTGAATAAACCCTTCCAGAAAAGATTTTTTATTGTTGAAGTTACAGTAAAATATTAGTAAATTGTAGATGGCTTTTTCCCTGTTTTTCCTTTGTTCTCCTTGTCACTGAGTGCAGCCTCTAAGGACAATGTTGTAAGAGATAGTGAACATTTAAATATGATGTGGTGTTGGTAAATCTTTTGAAGGATGGTTGGATGTTTTGCAATTGTATTTTGCAGTAAGACCCTTCATTTTAGCCATGTTTTGATAACTTTACATCATGATAAGAATTTTATTTTTGCATGAAAACTTGCTTTATTTTTGGCTGATTTTATATCAGCTCTTCTTGGCACATAAAAGCAAAAAAAAAAAAAAAGGGATTTTTTTAAAATATAAAACCTTCCACACGATTTGTAACAGTTTTAACTGCTCAGATTCCTTGACTGAATGAAACATCAGGACTTGGTGAGCTGTGTGGGGTGGACAACAGCTGATGAGCTGTACTCCTGCAGTGATGACCACCAGATCCTGAGGTGGAGCCCTGTCACCAGCGAGGCCACTCGAGTGGTGAAGCTCCCAGATGATGTCTATCCCCTGGATCTGCACTGGTTTCCCAGAGGGATTGGTGGCAAGAAGCAATCCCAGGCTGAGAGCTTTGTTCTCACCAGTTCTGATGGTAAGGCAGTTGAAAATATTGAGGTAAAACAAAAATATTTATTGCTTTGTACCTTTTAGTGCTCATGTCAATCAAACACCAGGCATTCTTTGGGGAGCAGGAAGCTTTGAGGATTGCTTGAGGTGGGTTTTTTTTTTTCCCTTCTCCTCAAAAAGATTTTACACCCAGCCAGATTTTTCTTCCTGCATGAATTTTCCTGCAGCAGCTTATTCCTGCAGTTTTTCCCTTTGTGATAAGGATTCCTGGAAACTTGTTGAATGCAATGGGAATTTTCCTGCAGTAGCTCATTCCTGCAGTTTTTCCCTCTGTGATAAGGATTCCTGGAAACTTGCAGAATCCAGTGGAAAAGGAGCATCATGCCTTCATGAATTCCTGGTTGAAATGCAGATGTTTGAAATCAGAGCAAATGTGAATTTATTCCCCTTGGGTTTGCCTCTGAAATGCATCTCTTGGGGGGATATTGTTCTTTTATTTCCTCCTGACTCTGGTCTTGCTGCTATTTTTTAACAAAAATGAAGAATGTGTTTGGCTTTAACCTTCAAATTAAGCACAAAACATAAGTGATTCAACCTTTTTTTCCCCCATTTTTATCAATAATTTTATATTAGGTCAGATTTAGGTCTGTTTTTACATGTAACCATGTTCTTCCCTGCTCAGCTACAATTTCCTTTCCCTCTTTGGAAGGAGAGAAGTAGGAGCTTGTGGAGTGGGAGAGGATGCAAAAGATTGGGAAAATAGCAGAGTTTTCCCTGGATAACAGGATTTTCTCTTTGCCATTCCCATTTTCCTGATATTTTGACTTCACCAAAGCCTTCTATTCTTCCCAGCTGCTTGTGCTTCCCCTGGAATTTCATTTATCTCTCATGAATTGAGGAATTGCTGACAGAAATATTCAGGGGTTGTGAATTAGATCAGTGGAAGCTGTTTCAATGTGTAAAATCCCATGGAAATTCTTTATATCCTGAAAAAAGTGATGGCTCTGAAGAGTCCATGGGAATATTCCTGGTGCTGGGTTTAAGGTTTGGGTTTTGGGGTTAAGGATTCTCTATTGGAAAAGGTCTTGGATACAGATGGAGCAAAGACACTGCATGGAAAAAGGTGCAGAAAAAAAAAGATTTATTGATCAGAAAATAAAAGTTGTTTTTCATGTAAAAGCAGAAAAGTCCATTTTGGCAATTGGATTGAAGAAAGTAACATGGAATTCCTCTAAATCCAGTTATTGCTTACACATGAAACATGAAAATCTCAGACCTGAGAGGTGTTCTGTACAGTAAGTGACACATTAATGAGATAAATTCTATTTTGTAGTTATAAATTCATGGAATGCTTTAAATGAGCACCTTGGAAATGTTGGAGGGGGCTTGGAACAACCAGGTCTGTGAAAGGTGGCCCTGCCTTTCCTAAATTGGGATTTTGGGTTCCTCCCAACTCAGACCACTCTGGGATTCTGTGATACTTTAAATGATCTGTTCCAATAAACTGATTTATCCAAACCAGAGGTTTTTTTATCAGTGTTAAAAGCCTTTTCCTTGTCAATCTTGCATTGGCAGAGATGTGGCTGGGTGATTGTGCCCAAAGTTCTGCTCACTCAGGAGCTCCTTTGCAGCTGAGATCAAATACTGCTCAAAATAATTGGATTTTAGAGCAGTTCATCCCAATTACTGCTCTGCTCATTTTCCCAAGCTCTCCATTGTCTGCTCTTTGCTCCAGTTTCAATTTGATCTTCCTGCCTTGAAGCAGCATCCCTTATTTGGGAAGAAAAACTTCCTGATGCTTCTGTTGAAATCATTACAGACTTTGGGGTTTGCTGTGGAATTCCATCCCTGCCTGGGAGCAGGGATTGTTCTGATTTGAGCTGGGAAAAACAATTGGATGTTTTCTTTAGATTGTGGATTTTTTGGGTTTGTTTTGTGTGTTTTCCACAGAAGGTACCAGCATTGCTGTCAGAATAGATAAGCTAATAATTATATTTTTATAATGTATATTTTTATATATTTATGCATATACATAAAATATATACTACATTACATATACAATTTATAATAATTAATTAATATAATGGGCATATCATTACATATATATGTATATATTACAGAAATACATTAAGTGTAATATAATTAATCATTTACTATATAATTAATTAGCCATAACTATGTGAATTTTATGCACTGTATCTTTTTTTTTTTTAGGGAAATTCCACTTGATTTCCAAGCTGGGAAGAGTGGAGAAAAGTGTGGAAGCCCATAATGGAGCTGTGCTTGCAGGAAGGTGGAATTATGAGGGATCAGCCCTGGTTACAGGTGACCATTCCTTTATTAATAAAGTGCTTTATAAACTAAAATAATCGTCTTCTTTTTTTAAAAAATCTTAATTATCACAGAGGTTGTTATCACCTTGTTTATTTGTTCATTTTACACAATTAAAGCTGTTTTAGCTGAGTGTTGTCCATTTAAATTCATTATTAATTAAATAAATTAATAAAATAATATAAATAATGTAGAATTTAAATAATAAAAATTATCTAAACAATATATTACAATGCAGTGTAGTAAGTATATAATAGAACAATGTTGTTAAATATGACTAATTAATTTATTTTAATTAATAGATCTACTAAAAATATTCATCCTTTTTCCTTTAAGTCAAAAAAAGAGCTTATTTTTGTCATTTTTAACCCCAAATTGTGTCTCAGTGCTGGGGTTTTTGGTGCTGCTGATGGAGCCCAGCTCATTCCCCTGGCCAAATTCCAGCCCAAGGCCACAAGAATCAGAGAATTTTGGATGTGCTCAATTCCAGACTCTGAAATGCTGCTTCAAGGAGCTGTGTCTGCCCTGGTCCCTGAAATCCCACAGGGGTGCAAAGATTGTTCTTTTTAAAGGCAGCTTTGCCTCAGGAGCTTCTCCAAAGTCAAAATTGGCTTTTGAATCTTGTTTTTTTATGAGACTGCATGACACTGACACTTTTTTGGGAGTGTGGGAATTCCTCACCACTTCCAGTTTATTCTGAGGAGATCAACTCCTCTTTTACCACAGCTGGACTTGCAGGAAGAGGAAATAAATCATTGCTACTGCACCACTTTAAATATCTTTATGGTTATATTTCAACTGCAACAAATGTGCAGAAATAAGATTTTTAATTCAGGTTGGGTTTTTTTTTTACATTTTTTTAACATTCAAAACAACATTAAAACCTAAAATGTGGTAAATAAATGATATTTGAATGGAAGAATCCTTTCATTTCTAGGTGCAACTTTTTCTTCATTAATTGGACCATAAATGGAAGGACCAGAGCATTTTAAAAATGTCACCACACCAGGAATTCTGTGCTGAAACAGCCCTAACTGTGCTGGGTAGTTATTAATTCTTCAATAAATAAACAATTTATTGAAGCAATTAATTCTTCAATAAATAAATACCTGAGTTATTTGGTAACACAGAGTTATGGTAGAAAATTGAAGCCATCCAAACTGAGTTCTCTTCATTTATCAGCTGGGAAATCTCCATTTAATCCATCCAATCTGCTCCTGCTCCTCTGAGGCTCCTCAGGTTCCTTCAAGCAGCTTCTGGGCCATTGAAGGAACCAAAAATACAGAATTTGGGATGTTTAAACAATGAGGATTTTCCCTTCCTAAGGAGCAGTTACAGAAAAGAATTCAGGGATTTTCAGGAAAGGAAAACCTGTCAATCATAGCAAAAGAACCATCTTAAATATTTTTATTTTATATATTTCCTACTGCATGTTTTTAATCCATCCAATTTGCTCCTGCTCCTCTGGGGCTTCTTCAAGCAGCTTCTGGGCCATTGAGGGAACCAGAAATACAGAATTTGGGATACTTAAAAAATGATGGATTTTCCCTTCCTAGGAGCAGTTTCAGAAAAGAATTCAGGGATTTTCAGGAAAGGAAAACCTGTGATTCATAGCAAAGGAACCATCTTAAATATTTTCCTTTCATATATTTCCTACTGAATGTTTTTAATCCATCCAATCTGCTCCTGCTCCTCTGGGGTTCCTTTAAGCAGCTTCTGAGTCATTGATGGGATCCAAAAATACAGAATTTGGGATACTTAAATAATGATGTGTTGAGATGGACTTTGCCTTCCCAGGAGCAGCTTCAGAAAAGAATTCATGGATTTTCAGGAAAGGAAAACCTGTCAATGATAATAAATAACTCCTTTTCCTTCATACACTCCTATTGTATGTTTGGAAGACTTAACCAAAAGGAATTTAGCTGTAAGAAAAGCTGGATTTCTTTGAACTGAAATACAAATAGATTTATGAGATGATTTCTGCCTGGCCCTTGCTGATTTCTCTGCTCATTTGCAGTTGGGGAAGATGGGCAAGTGAAAATCTGGTCCAAGAGTGGGATGCTGAGATCCACCTTGGCTCAGCAAGGTGAGTTCATTTACTCAAATCTCCACCAGAACTTGTTCCTTTGGGTTATTTTAAATACATTTCAATAACAAAATTATACTTCTGGAATAACAAACATGGCAGTGATGGTTTGTTCAAGAGTTTTAAGGCCTTAATTAAAATTAAATGTAAAATCAGAGTCGCGTTTTAATAATATTTTAAAAATTATTTAATTTTTCAAATTCAAAGTGCTGCAATGTTTTCAGGCAGCAGCCTCAGTCCCACCCTGAGGATTTGGTGCCATTTCAGTGAGGATCCTCAGCTCAGTTTTGTTTTTCAGCCTTCATAGCTGGAGCCCATGTGACCTTGTGACATTTTTGAAGAAACCACATTGCACCTGGGCTTGGGTTAAATGTCAGGCCCTTATCTGTGCCTGAAACAAATGATCTGAATTCTTTCAGCCTGGCCCAGGCATTTTAACCACAGCACTGAGGGTAAAATGCATTGCAGTTCTTTTAAGGAAGTTCACATGCTCCTGCAGTGTTTGGCAGGTAAAAAGATAAACCAACCGAACTAGAATTTGAAAAAAAATTATTCAAATTGAAGCACATATTTAGTGTTTCTCAGTTGATGTTGTCAATTTTTTTAATGCATTATTTTGCTTATTTGAGGTTTGAAAAAGCACATAAATTAAATTGTGCTGTAGTTTGAAATGTGAATTTTCATTTTTTTCATGGTTTGTGCAAGTTTCTGGTGCAGTTCCAAAGCACAGTTGGGTCTAATTCAGGATTCTGAATCAAATCAGTGGAAACTGGGATTGGCTTTAAGGATTTTCCCATGAAAAAGGTCTTGGATACAGATGGAACAAAGGCACTGCATGGCAAAGGTGCAGAAAAGAAAAGATTTATTGATCAGAACATAAAAGTTTTTAATGTAGAAGTAGAATAACTGTCACCTTATATTTGTGTTTTCAACTGAAAACCTTGTCAGGCCCTGAAATCCCTGAAATTCAGAGCCAGAATCCCACAGGATTTTCCCACAGGATTCTGCAGGATCAATCCCTGATGTTTCAGGGAGGTGCATCCAATTTTTCCCTTCCTTCATTATAATAAAAACTGAAAAAATTCCCATTGCCAACATTCCTTTGCCTCATTCCACTCTTGGTGTTAGAAATAAATAACTCTCAGGGTCACATTTGGGATGATGATCCCCTTAAAATCCCTCCTTGTGTTCCTCCTTACTCTAAAATGTTGGATTTGGGATCCATTTTGATGAGGAAACTTGATTTTCCCATGGATTTCTTAGATAAAAATGTGTTGGGAAGCCACAAAATGATCATGGAATCCTGGAATGGTTTGGGTTGGAACCCAAATCTGTTCTTGGACATTTCCAGGGATCCAGGGGCAGCTTCTCTGGGAATTCCATCCCAACCCTCCCAGGGATGAATTTATTCCTGATTATTATCTATATTCTTTTAGACACACCCTTAAAATTATTTCTGTTAATATTTCTCCTCATGACAATCCAAAATCCCACACTAACTCTTGGAATTCCCAAGTCTGCTGTGGAATTATTTCAATTAATGTTTCTCCTCCTGTGAAAATCCAAATTCCCACACAAACTCTTGGAATTCCCAAATCTGCTGTGGAATTATTTCAATTAATATTTCGCTTCTTGACAGTCTAAATTCCCACACAAACTCTTGGAATTCCCAAATCTGCTGTGGAATTATTTCAATTAATGTTTCTCCTCCTGTGAAAACCCAAAATCCCACACAAACTCTTGCAATTCCCAAATCTGCTGTGGGATAAAACAAATTTCCTTCCTCCAATCCCAATTTTCTGCCTTTCCCCCTCCTTTTCTCCCAGAATATTCCTATTTTTCCCTGCAGTTCCTTGGGGTTTTCCAGGGTGTTGGCAGCTTTTTCCCAACCCAGTCCTTGTTAAGTGCAGAAGGAAATGAGTTAACTCAGCTCCTGCTGTTAAACCCTGGAAATTGTGGTTAAATCCTCAGCCATCATAAAAAAAAAAGGGAAACATTTGGTTTAAATAGAAAACTCTTCTGATTGTTAGATCAGCATTAGGACAGGACTGAAAAAACAACAAAAAAAGGAGTTTATTTGGAATTTCTGCACCAGCTGGTGACAGAATTTATGGCATTTTCACCAGGAATTGCCAGAGGAAAACAGCCAGAGCCACATTTATTTAATATATGTTGTGTTTCTGGAATTTGTCTGCTCTGATGGGTGACAAGTTCCAAAAAAGAAAAAAAATCTGCCATAATTCTGGATTTTTAAGGGATAAAAATCCCCTAAAAGAAAAGCTGTGAAATGCAGAAATCTGCAGGAGCAATGACACCAGGTCTCAGTTCAGAGGGGGAATATTTGGGAGCTCAGATTGAGTTTAACCATAAGAAAATCAGCTTTTTGCACAGAGGAGTGAGGAGATACTGGATGATTTTAGGGCAGTTGGAGCAGTATTTTAGGGCAGTTCAGTAATTTAATGATTTAAATCTCATCAAAATATTCCCATACAAAAATATTCCTGAGTCATTTTTGGAAATAGAGTTTAATATGCCAAAATTGTCACTGAGAATTTCACCCTGGAACAGCATTTTTAAGCCTTTTTGGGGTTTTTTATTACCATAAAGTAACATTAAAAAATCATTTATTTGAAGAATTTTAATTCAGTTGCTCAGTTTAATGCTTGGAGATGCTTTTTACTTAACTTTCTTAGTTTCATTTCAAGGAATGAAGTAGCAAAATCCTTGGATTTTTCTTCAGAGGAGACAAATCCTGTCAAATAATATGGAAAATATTTGCATAGTTGGCAAATGTGACTTTTTAAAAATTCTTCTTTCATGTGGATGTTTTTCCACCTCATTTTTGCTTTCTTCTGTTCTCCAAAAATCTGATTTGAGAACTGGACCATGATTTTAAAATGGAATAGGCAGCTTTATTCCAGATACAAAATTCTGGGAGCTTCACTCTGAGGAAGTTTCAGTTAATTGGGAAAAATCTGTCAAAGTTTGGGACCACTTTGATTTATTATCATTTATTGTGGGGGTTATTTGTGAATGGGATGTTGGTGCAGCAAAACAAAAATCTCTGGTAATTATGGGCCCAGAAATCTAAAAAAAAGAATAATTTAGATGCAACACAAAACTTCTTCCTCACACATTTGTGTTCAGCCTCATCATTTGGGGTGAATTTATTTATAGTTCTATTTATAGATTTATAGATTTATTTTCTGAGGTCTCTTGGTGAATATTATTTTGATTTTCTGTATGTCTGGAGAGGCAGTTGGGACTAAAATTGTATCAGTGGATAAAATCTGAAAATAAATGCAAAATGCAACTATTTTCTGTTGGTTTTCTGGACTTTTCTGGACTTCAAATCCTTCACTTGTAAAAATTTTAGAAATTGATAATGTGATAAATACATAGAGAATAGAAAAAGAGGCTTGAGAAATGTGTAATGTNATATATATTTTATATAGTTAAAAAATAATATATATATTAAAAATACAGTATTAAAAGGACAGGTGGTGACCTTGCTGTAGGAATTCCTGCAGGATTTATTCACCCAAACCCCAGGAATGTTTCCCATGGTTTTTCCCATGGTTTTTTCCATGGTTTTTCCATGTTTTTCCCTGTTTTCCCTGCCCACAGGATCTCCAGTGTACTCAGTGTCCTGGGCACCTGACTCTGACAAAGTTCTCTACACCTCAGGGAAGCAGCTGATCATTAAACCCCTCCAGCCCAATGCTAAAGTTCTGCAGGTACCATTAATTATCTGATTAATTAATAATATTTATTTACATCAATAAAGACACAGAAGCCTTTTCCTTTTCTCTTGCTGAGAAGTAACAAAATCCTGCTGAAAACAGAATTTTAATGCAGATTTTTGTGCTCTGATTTTGCCTTGTTCAGCCTTTATTTCATTTATTTTTCTGCTCAATCATCAAATCATTAAGTTTGATAAAAAAACCTTCAAAATCATCAAGTCCAAGGAGTGATAAATATTTAAAACACAGAATTTTTGGATCTGTTGAATTGAATTTTTTTTTTCCATTTCAGTGGAAAGCCCACGATGGGCTGATTTTAAAAACTGACTGGAATTCAGTGAATGATCTGATTCTTTCTGCAGGGGAAGATTGTAGATATAAGGTGAGTTCTGGTTCCATTTTAACCAAGACCAAAACATTTATTAGATATCCTGAAATATTTAAATTTTACCCTGGAAACCCAAATTGAAATGAGAAATCTTCCAATTTTCAAGAAAAAAATTGTATTATTTATAAATATTTATATGTGTGGTAACATAAAATTGCAATTTTTTAAAACTTCAGCAGGATAAAAATTGGTAAAATAGGAGTGAAACAAAAAGTGGAAAATGTAGAAATATAGAAGTGGTAATTTCAATTAATAGCATCTGACATATCAAATTAGAGGAGATAAAGGTGCTGTTTTCTACTAGAGGAACATAAGTGAATCTCTCAGGAAATTTTAAAATATTAAAAATAAGGTAAATTCTGGTTCAGTTTTAGCCACATGACCAAAACATTTATTTGATATCCTGAAATTTTTGGATTTTACCCTGGAAGCCCAAAATGAAATGAGAAATCTTCCACTTTTCAAGAAAATTTGTATTATTTATAAATACACCTCACTGTGTGTAGTAACATAAAATTACAAAATCTTTTATAAATAAAAGATTTTTTTTTTACATTTTTTACAAATCTTTTTTAAACACATCAGGATAAAAATTGGTTAAATGGGAGTGGAAGAAAATGAGAACAATGTGCAAATATAAAAGTGTTTATTTGAATTAATATAATCTGACATATCAAATTAGAGATAAAGGTGCTGTTTTCTACCACAGGAACATCAGTGAATCCCTCAGTAAATTTAAAAATATATTAATATATCTTTGGATGCAGAAAATATATTCATATAATCTGCATCCAAAATACAAAGTATGTTTTATGTATCTTCCCTTAAATAAAAACTGATTTTTAAATGTATCATGTGCTGGTTCTGTCATTTAATTGTGTAATGGCAGAGAATAGACAATTAAGAAATTGTAAAAATCTAATAAATAATTGTTTTATGGATTGGCTTCCTGATATTCTGTTGATTTCTATTTAAAAAAATCTCTTTTTTTTGTGAATTTGCAGAGGAGCCTCTGAGTTCAAGCAGAATAAACTTTGTTCTTTTATAGATTTGGGATAATTGACAGGAAATAAAACTCAGGGGTGCAAAATATTTGATAGAGAATATTTTATCCAGAATTAGGTGACATTTGCCATGGCAAAAAGCAAAGCAAAGCATTAAATAAACCAATTCTAATTATAGATATAAATATTTATTTTTGTTTATTTATTTATATAATTACACTGAATTAACTGGAGCAATTATTTCTGGAATTTTTATGTTATGAGGGAAAATTATAATTCTGGAATAATGGAAGATAACAAGTGTATATATAAAATTAATATGAGGTGTAATATAGGTGATTTTTCTAGTTACACTAAAACATGAGGGAAAATTGTACTTGTGGAATAGTAAAAATAGAAAAAATATTAAAAGTGAGCAATAATACAGATGATTTTTCAAATTACACTAAAAACATGAGGGAAAATATTACTTGTGGAATAGTAAAAATAACAAAAAATATTAAAAGTGAGCTATAATTTGGGTGATTTTTAAAGTTACACTAAAGACATGAGGGAAAATATTACTTGTGGAATAGGAAAAGTACAAAAATATAGATATGAAACAAAAGGAAGATATAATACAGGTGATTTTTAAAGTTACATGAAAACATGAGGGAAAATTACTCTTCTGGAGTAACAAAAATACAAAAATAAATATATATAAACTAGAAATTAGCTGTAATATAGTTGATTTTTGAAATGACACTAAAACATGAGGGGAAATTATTCTTCTGGAGTAACAAAAATACAAAAAATATGTATAAAAAGCAAAAGTGGGATAAAATACAGGTTATTTTTCACGTTATACTGAAAACATGAGAGGAAATTATACTTATGGAAGAGTAAAAATACAAAAAATACATTTATAAACCACAAGTGAGATATAAGAATAATTATGGTTAAATAACACTGAAAACATGAGAGGAAATGACACTTTTGGAGTAAGAAAAATTCTAAAAATTTAAGAAGTGAGCAATATTATGGGTGATTTTTCAAGTTACACTGAAAACATGAGGGAAAATTTCACTTCTGGAGTAACAAAAATACAAAAATAAATATATATAAACCAGAAATTAACTGTAATATTGGTGATTTTTCAAATGACACTGAAACATGAGGGGAAATTATTCTTCTGGAATAACAAAAATACAAAAAATATGTATAAAAAGCAAAAGTGAGAGTTAATGCAGGTGATTTTTCAAGTTATACTGAAAACATGAGGGAAAATTACTCTTCTGGAGTAACAAAAATACAAAAATAAATATATATAAACCAGAAATTAACTGTAATATACTTGATTTTCCAAATGACACTAAAATATGAGGAGAAATTATTCCTCTGGGATAATAAAAAGGCCCCCAGGGATGGAAATGTGAATTTTGCTGCAGGTTTGGGACAGTTTTGGCCGTGCCCTGTTCAGTTCCCAGCCCCATGAATATCCCATCACCTCCATTGCCTGGGCTCTGGATGGGGAATTGTTTGCTGTGGGATCCTTCAACACTTTACGTCTCTGTGATAAAACTGGGGTGAGTAAAAATATTCCAATTCATTTTATATACCCAAAAAAATTGTAAAATAGAATTAGAAAATCAAAATATGTCAAATTCCAGAGTAAAACTCTGGAAATTGTTCAAATTTATTGATAATACAGCAAATATTCCTCGGGAAATCAGTGTAGAGGTGAGTATTTTATTAATTTAAATTTTTTAAAATTGTGATTGCCTGCACCTTTTTGCTGACCTGAATATTTTATTTTTAATATAATTTTGCCTTTTAGGACATGAAATTCTTTACCTGGAAACCACAGAGTTCCCAAGCATCTCTTGTGATCATAACTCATCACAAATTGCAATTTTTAAACATAAAAAGGGGTGTACAGCAATAACCTGATAGAAAAGGAAGTGGGAGAACCATGTCCTGCACTTTTATAATTTAATTTTTATTCCCCTTGAAGGTTTACTCCTGAATCATTATTTTTAGAGGGTTTTATGCAACTTGGTGTCCAATTAAAATGAATTTAATGCAGTTTCACCTCCCCTCATTGATTAACCTCATTGTCTCTGTGGCTTTCCTGTGCTTCTGCACATTTTTACTCAGAGTTTTTGCAGCAAAACTTGATTTTTTGGGGACTTTTATTGTCCTGTTGTCTTGTGTTTGTAGCTCTTTTTGTGCAAAAAAATTGCTTTGGTGTTTTGGGTGTGTTCAGTCAATCTTGGGTCACCTCACCATGAATTTGGAGTGTGTGTATCAAATATTTTAAATTCGTGAAGAGGAACCTTTAATGATCATTTGAGAAGAGGCAATTCTTTGAATTATCCTTTATAAGGATAAAATCTGAGTTTCCCCATTTCACTTTCTCTAGTGATTCTGATTCCACTGATTTTCTGTATAAACAGAATTTAATTACAAGTCTGTAAGTGAAATTTAATTACAATTATCTTATCAAATGCAGTTTTCTTTTGCAAAGTGTCAATTTGCTGGTTTAAAAATGTTTTCTTTTGATATCTACACATCTAAAATTTAATTTACTGTAAGTCTGGCTCAGCCTCCTGCAAGCTAAAAATCAATGTTTTAACCAGCATTTAACACTGAACAAGTTATTGGGAATTTCAATGCAGACAGATTTATTCCTTGTATAAAATCAAGATTATTTCACCTGGTTTATTACTCAGCTACTCAGCAAAAAAGAACAGTAGCTGCTGCCAGATGCTTTGTGTGTTCAGCAGGTTTGATTCTCTCCAAATTCAGGATTTGGAATGCAAACAATTGAATGTAAATAATGTAAATAATGAATGTAAATAAATAAACCAGAGGGATGGAGTTGGAAGGGAAGCAGAGCTGCCTTTTCCTGCTCAGCACAGCCACTTTTATTGTGGCTGATGGAATGGAGCTGCAGTGGCAGATTGCTCCCCAGGGAGCCATCAGGACAATAAATATTTATCATTAACTCTTCCCCAGCATCTGTCTTCACTTTGGGGCTTAATTAAATTCAATTCTTGCACTCGTTACTCTTTTTTTCCTCATTATTTTCCCACCTCCTTGTGATGTTCAGGCAGCTTGATGGTAAAGAACAGAGTTACAAATTGAATAATTGCATTTTAAATTGTGTTTCTTGGATTAAAAATCATGACAAGAAGTGATGCATTTATATATAAAATCTGATTTTAGAATATATTTTGGATATAGCTGCCCTACAGGCAAGTTGTGCTCTCAGGGCCTTGGAAGTGGAGAGGGATCAGTGATAAAAAACATTAAATGTGAAATTAAATCATTTAAAGTAGCAAATAGGGGCATCCAATTTATATTTAAATAATTCTGAATACATTTATTCATCTTCTCTCAATGACTGACTTACCCTGAATGGGATTGACCAGTTTAATTCAATGTTTCTGTTGGTTTTCCAAACTGTTTGTGCTCTTCTTGTGGGACATTTATTGTCTGGAGATGTTTATCTATAAATTGATGTTTATTTGACTGTTAAATCCTGCCCTTTGCTTTACTCCTGCTGAGACAATTCTGTGCAATAAAATCAATTATTTCCATTATTTTGTACATTCTTCAGACTTTTTGTTGGATTACAGAGTGAATTTTGGCCATTTTACTGCACTGGCAGTTTGCATATTTAACTGATCCTCTTATAATTTTATATTCTATCTAATTTTGCTAGAAATTCTGTTAAAAATATGGAATATTGCCTGATATCCTTGGAAAATAGAGGAAAACATTTGCAGACTTTATTGTGCAATCAGAAAAGGGAAGCTGAGGCTGCTGCTTTGCTGGATTTATTTAATCAAATGAAACTTTGAGAACTGCTGGGTTTATTCTTGAGAGAATTCAGGGAATAATTAATTATTATTAATAGGAAAAGTAGAATTAACAGGAAAAATGGAACCCAAAATATTGCATTAATGTTGGACCAACATTCATTCCTGGACTCACAGTCAGATTTTTCCTAAAAAAACCCCAAAATCAGTGTATTTAGGAATTCCACAGCAGCTATTCCAGTTTTAGAATTGTTTCTATTTCAAAATGAAGAGCTGAAATGATTTTCCTGATAAGATTTTCTGGCCATGATAAACACCCCAAACATCTGCATGAATAAACTCCAAAACAGCTGGAAAAAACCTGGAAATTCCTTTTTCTGCTTTGCTTTTTTAATTTTTAATGTAGGTTATGATCTGGAAATATTTCAGTGATTTTTCAATGGCCTGAAGAAAAAAAAATTGATTAAAAAAAAAAAGGAATTTTGGGAATGGATCCCAAAAAAACCCATTCCTGGAGCTCGTTAAAGTGGTTTTTAATTAAGTTTGATGTTCTTTGGTTCCTTCTGGGTGGATCCTGGATCCAAGGGAATGTCCCAGCTCCTTCCAAGGCTTCCCAGACAGATCCCAGCTGGAAAAACAGCTGGGAAAAACATCTGGGCTGGAGCTGCCAGGGCTGGAGGCAGCCTTTAATCACTGGGGTTAATTAATTGGGGGCTCAGTTCAGCCTGGCCAGGCTGAGGGGGTGTGGAGTGGGAAAAAATGGGAATTTCCTTCTTTGGAATACAAAAATTGGAATTCAAAAAAGGGAATTTCCTTCTTATTTCCTTCTTTAGAATACAAAAGTGGGAATTTCCTTCCTTGGGATTCAAAAATGGACATTTCCTTCCTGGGAATTTCCATCCTTGGAGTACAGAAATGGAAATTCCCTTATTTGGAGTTTAAAAATGAGACTTTCCTTCCTTGGAATTTAAAAATGGGAATTTCTTTCTTTGGAATGCAGAAATTTGGATTTCATTTTTTAGAATACAAAAGTGGGAATTTCCTTCCTTGGAACTCAAAAATGGGAATTTCCTTCCTTGGAATACAAAAACTGGAATTTCCTTCCTTGGAATTCAAACATGGGACAGTAACAGAATGGAGGAAATGCCATTATTTCTTGATTTTATGTAGTGATTGCCTGGATTTATGAATGAGAACACACTTGGAATAAATAATGAGTAGAAAACTGAGCCCTGATGTCCTTCAACCATTGGGACTTATTAATTCCTGCTTTACCTGATGCTTTTCCTTTTATTTTTTTCCCAGAGTGACTTCAAAATCCAATCCCAATGCAACAAAACCTTCATTTATTGTTTAATTTCTTTATATTGAAAATAATATATACAATACATTATTATAATAAATAATATACTGTTATTATTTATACTATATAATGCACATTATTATTACTATAATAAATAATATACCATTATTTATTTAATATTACATAATATTCTTTCTTTCTCTTGAAAAATCCCAACCCTGCAATTGGATTTACGACAATAAACGACTCCTAAAAAATACAGAGTCACTTAAACTATTATTTAATTGTATTTTTAATTTATTTTCTGTTTTTTCCAGTGGTCCTATGCCCTGGAGAAGCCCAACACTGGCAGCATTTTTGCCCTCTCCTGGTCCCAGGATGGCACCCAGCTGGCTGGGGCATGTGGCAATGGCCAGGTCATCTTTGCCCACGTGGTGGAGCAGCACTGGGAGTGGAAAAACCTGCAAATCACCTTAATTAAGAGAAGAACCATGAAGGTAAAATCCCCTCAGAGAGCTGGGCAGGCTGATCACAAAGCTTTTGGTGCAGAATGGGAATTTTGAAACAAATTTGTGTTCTCAGATGTTGATTCACACATTAATTCTCTTGGATAATGATGATTT
>VWYE01009594.1:0-13316 GCA_013398995.1 Alaudala cheleensis | reverse complement strand
TTCCATGTTCAAGGGCTATCTCAGTTTGATGAACTCTCTACAAAATTTTTATTTTTAAACTAGTTTTTAGAGGAACATGTAAAGACATCTAATGCACAAATAAAAATAACACACTATAAAATAATCTAATCTTTACAAAAAACATTGTTAAGTGAAGATCTATTCTATCATGTGAAATCAATGTTATATTTCAAAATAGTGAACAAAATTAAAGTGGATTTTAGCGGAAATGGGGTACAATGTCTTAATAATTAGTTGATTTTTAATCCAGAAATTATTTATCCTGTTACTTTTCCTGTTTTCTCCTCATTTTTAAGGAGTATTAATGTGGATATTCTGGAAGGAATGTCTACTTGACTGTTGGAATTAGAGTTTAGCTTCCTGTACGGTTGTTCTAGATTTTCATTGCTGGTTTATCAACTTCTCTCCTTGATTTCTCATTATTCAATCCACCTTTACATGCCTTTCCTATCTTTTGTGTCCCATAATCAGCTCTCTCTTCTCTTTCAGGGGTTCACCATCACCTACTTTGCACCTCTCCCTGAGCTCCATCCTTCCAAAGGGCTGGACCCCACCTTTGCTGGATCCAGGCAGCCTGTGCAACCTCAGAGAGAGCATTACCAGAACAGAGAGTGTCAGAGGTGTCTGAAGGACTGAGTTACCACCTTTTCTTGCATCACAACCTATCCCAGCCCCTAAAACTGTTTAGAGAGCAAAGCTTAGCAGAGCTGGATCTTTAAGGTGCTCACATCCTAACACTTGGAAAACAGGAGGGTGTGCTTCACAACACAGCAACGTTTTAAACAAGTTAAACCACTGATCATTGCCTTCCAAGGGAAATGTCCCTTCCAAGGTGATCCTGGACTGTGTGGGGCATTAGTCTTCAGGCCACATTCTTCACCAAGAATAGGATCATACAATTATAGAATGATCTGAGTTAGAAATTACCTAAAAAATCATTTTGTTCCAACCTCCATGCCCTGGGCAGAGACACCTTCCACTAGACCAGATTGCTCAGTCAATCAAGTCTTGCCTCTGAGCAGTCTTGAAGATTTAAACATATCTTAAATATGAAAGATACGTAGTCAACTGTAAGAAAAACCTGTATAGACTTCCTTTTTTATGTGTTTTCTGCTTTAAATATTCCTAGAAATACAGGTCTTTAATGAGTGCTAATCGGGTACTAATTGCAAAAGGAAAATTTTGGATTCCTAAACACAAGTCAGAAATGTGGTTCTAAAGAAGGCATTTGCATGAAGTAATACTATAAAAAAAGTTTGGTTACATAAGTTATTCTTGCTATTTATCAGTATTATCATATGAGAAAAGGCTGAAAGAGCTGGCACTATTTAGGTTGGAAAAGAGAAAGCTCAGCTGGAACTTATCCCCATGTATAAATACCTGATGAGAAGGAATGAAGGAGAAGCAACCAGGCTGCAAGGAAATGGGCACAAATCAAAACTTATCAAATTCCATCTGAGTGCAAAACACCCCACTTTTGAACTGTGAGCATGCTCAAATGGTGGAAGACTTTGTGCAGAGCTTTGGCTGAACAGTACATTTGCAGCTAGAACATTACTGTGTTTTCAGTACTGTCCTTGTCACAAATCCAAAATAAAACACTGCATGAGCTGCTATGAAGAATATTAACTTTATCCCAGCCATAGCCAGCACATATATCAATGATTATGTGATTATCATAGCATATACCTTCCCCCCTCTATTTATAGTAAGGCTTTCTTTGTAATACACATTGTAAAACCATGTAATAAGGATTTTACTGGAGGACTTTTTATTCCATGGATTAACTCCTTAGAAGGTTACTGTCAGTTAAAAACATGGCTAACAACAAAATCTCACATTTTTGCAAAATCACATTTTAAAATCAAGAGAAATTTCTGGGGTAAAAATAAACATTGTGAGTGAGAGTGAACACATTCTTCAATTTTTAAATTCTGTGACTGCCCAGCTCAGTTTTCGTATAGGTACATCTAAATTTGCACATGCATTCAGCCCTGCATAATCTGAATGAGAAGATTTCACTGCAGAAAATTCACTGTAGAAGAGTGAGAAATGGGAAAAGGATAACCCAGTTACATATCTTTTTCTCCATCCTTTCCCTAATGATTTATATCCCCTCACTAAAAGAGATACACTTGTCAAGGACCCCCAGACTGAACAATGTGTGGCCTCTTTTTATAACTGAAGAGGGGGAACAGGTCAGTCATTAGAGTGAATAAGACCCTCATTGAATTTAATTGAATCCTATTGATTTGCATAGAAGACAATTAGTTTGAATTGACTTTTATTGATTTGTGCCTAATTGGACTCAATTAAAACCCGGTGATTTGCATTGAACAAACTAAATTGCACTGACTAATTGGACTGAACTGAAGCTTATTGAAGTGAAGAGTGTTCAGAGAGATGAGCAAAAAGACTGAGATTGCTTTTAATAACACTCCTCTGCTGCTGATGAGAGCCTGCTGAAATCTGAGTGAATGTCATTATTAAAGACCCTCTTTGAAAAACAGTGTTGTTCACACGTGACTTTTGATTACCTTCAGCTGTTGGTTTATTTCATTTATAATATTTTTTTTCTCTTGCCTAGGGCTCTTGCCAAACAGCAGGAATTCAATTTAATTACTTTAAAAGTGTTGCAACACTTCTTTTTTCTTTTTTTTTTTATGTTTTTCCCCTTGAAAAATCCATCTTGCAGATGTAACCCACTTCACAGGTGGCATTAGGAATGAGTCCAGCCAAACAGGGGAGTCATTAAAACATCCAGACAGGACCTGCAGACTCCTGTCTTGCTTTCTCCATTATGCAGATGGTTCACTACACTCATGCAAACAGTTCCATCAAGTGACTTGCAGAGCAGGATGGGGCACTGAGAACCCTGCCTAAATGAAAGAGTATCAGATGCAGCTGAAGTGTAATGAATCCTATCAGTAATTTGATGACTTTTTTAAAATCACTGAATAAATCTTTAATTAATATCACCAATGTAAATGAGGATAGCACTCCGCCAGAAATCGGTGATTTCTTTGCCTGTTGAAATTTTATAATATATATTAATGTCAAACAAGACTATGCAGACTGTGGTTAATTTGGACTGAAAGATGGTCCTCTTCAGCTTTTGAATTGTTCTGAACCCACCCTATTTTGCTCATTGACAGGAAAGAAGGAACCACAGTTTTATGGCATCACCATGGCTGGTTCAGGAAGATGCAAGATGTCTTCAGAGGGACAATATTCAAACTGCAGAAGCCCTGTAAGCCTCTGTTTTAGGCTGCAAATCACAAATCACAGCAGTGATGGTGATGGTGGTCTCTACATGCCTCAGTCTAGTAGAGGAAAAGATAATCCAACAGATGAAAGACCATAATTTTCTAACAGTTTGAAAAAAACCACAGAAAATTGGACAGGAAGGGACTTCCTGGGCCATGAAAACCAGCGTTTTTCTGTCCCAGGCATGCATCATATGTTCCCTTACATAAACCTATAGCCTCAGTGTAAAATTCCCATATTTTTTACCCATATTACTCTTACCAGAATATTCTTTATATCTCATTTCTTCCATAGGGCTCAATGTCTAGCTTTCAATGTCTGTCTAGCCATAGCTACATTCCAGGAGCTGTGTAAAAACCCTGTGTTTTAGCAGTACTTGTCTCTCACTAATGTTTACTCCCCTGGCATATTTATGGATCACAGTTATATTCCTTGACAGTCTTTGTTTTATTATGCTAAATAAGCCAAGCTCTTGCAGCACACTCTCACGAGGTATGGTTTTTCATTGCCTGTGTACAATCATTTGTCTCAATACCTCTTCTAGCCTGAACTGATTTTTTTTTTTTTTACTTACACATGAATGATCAGAACTGTTAGACAATACAAAAAAAAACTGGAGAGAGAGAGAGGAAGAGAGAAAGAAAGAGAGAAAGAGAAAGAAAGGGCTAGAAGGAGAGATAAATGTGTTGGGATTCTGGCAGAGGGTAATGCCATGACAATTTAATTTGCCCAAACAACTATATCATGTCTGATGGTGATGGGAACCCCTGCTATGAGAGTGGGTCCATGCATCAGTATCTTCATCCAAATCAAGAAAGGTGTCCCAAACCCTGTTTTGCTCAGTTTGTATTGTTTACTCAGTTTTGCCAGGGCATAGGCAAATCTTGGTTGTTAAGACCTCTTAAACATGCAAAAAAAATGCCTTGCATGTCTTAACTACATACAAAAGACTGTCCTCTACAACCAGGTCTGCAAGAAAATATTTCTATTGTTTATGTTCAATGATATTATCTATGAACAAGACTCCTGTAGCAGGAGTGATGTAAAAATACCTTAAGCTTAGTTCACCCAGGAGTTCACTCAGCCTACCTAGCTGTATAAACTGGTCCTGAGGCAGCAGAAGCTGACACAGGTGGAATTTTTAGTTTGAAATTCCCATCTGAAGAGTTCCTATAACAAACAATCCAATACTTAGTTCTAAAAGCTGGATCAGTCACCTAGTTTTGACTTTTGATGTTGTCTTCAGGCATTCCATTATCCCACCTGTGCAGGTGCCTGTCCAGAAACCTCTTGGACCCTGCTGGCAGGACTCTGAGTGCACCAGTTGTGCAACAGGCACAGCTCTGAAAACAGATATCCCACTTTTATAACTAATGAACAAACTTAAATTTCATAATTCCAACTCATAACCTAAATCCCATTATCCTACCACAACCATACAGAATATCCCAATAGAGTTTTCATTAGAAAGTGGCACAAAGACTTTGGTATGTCTACAAAAATTTCATCTTCTGATAAAAGGAACAACCTTTTTTTTCCCAGAATTATTTCACATTATCCATATTCATCCTTTGAGGAGATAAAATGACAGGATTTTTCTCAGTCCTATACAGCTAATGAATTATATAAAAGGAATGTTGCTATTAAGATCCATGTTCAAGAAGCACTTTTGTTAGGAAATATACATTTACAAGAGATATGTTGGTCTCCTTTGTTCATACATTTATTGAATAAAATATTGAATTTTCATTATAGAGCATGTCCATTTTTTTTAAATGAATGCATAAAGCCTTTTGTTTTAACAGATTTCTTATTTGAAAATATAGGGTAATTATTTATAGAGTCTATGACAGTGTATCAAAGTGGCAATTCTCTGTGCTCAGCTTTGTAAGACCATCAACCTCTGGGACTAATTCAAGAATGGAAGAAAGGTACTATCTCAAAAAAGAAACCAATGATCTAAAGATCTTTTTGATCTAAGGATCATAATGGTCTATTGAGGGTATAACATCAATGGGAAAGAAGAAACTCTGGAACAGTCTTCTGCAATTGATTAACCACTTAGTAACCCTTCACAAACTTTTTATGAGCATGTCTTTAATAGAACACAAATATATTTCCAGCACTGCTTTATCTCTAGATTTGCTTTAATGATTATTATATTGTCATAAATTAATAATTTCAAATATAATCTATTTCTGCTATAACATGATAATGATTTTTTAAATGCACATATTAGGATCATATTTTGCATCACTGCCATTTATCTTCACAATCAGAACCTGTGCATTTACCAGTGTTATTTATTACATCACTGTAATTTCACACAGATTTTCTCACCACTGGAAAAACATTTTTCCTGAGCCAATTTTACATTTAAATTAACCATTGTGCGTTTCATTCTAATTTCTTAATTTCATGGCTAGCTCTTGCCTCTGATTTTTACCAAATTAAGGATGGCTATAAAAACTATATTTTTTATTTTTTAATTTGGCATCCAGCTCCCTCTGCTTCACTCAATTTCTTTGATTTCCTTGGAAGGGGGGTACAAGTGGGGAGAAAAATCTTTACATGAAGCCAGTTTTAGTACAGAAACACAGCAGAGGATTAATTTTCATCCAGAGTCATTCCCATATACAGGATTTGTGTCTCATTTTCTGGAGTGCTGATTCTCTGCATTGAAAGAAAGCAATTGCAGGCACCTGACCACATGCACTAAAGGCTGCTGTGCCTTCGAAGGAGAGATGAAAGCTTGTGATTTCAAACACATAAAAGCATTCAGTGCAGGCACACTTGAGATAGTCACAGAAGATTTGCCAGCACAGTATTATTTGTACTGTCTAGGCTGGTGTATAAGAGCATCATTACAAAGCAAAATCAGCCCAGAAGAGCCCAATCCATCTCCTGAGCATTCATTGCATGTCTATTTGATGATCCAAGAGCAGAGTCTTTCAAAACCACACAGAAGAATACTGGGACAAAAGAGCTTCATTTCACCCCTTGAAAGGTGATGTCTTGCTGCTCACCCTCCCAGAAAAATAATTCCAGGAAAGCTGGAACTGCAAAATTATCTTTGGGTTTAGCAAGCAGCATGGAAAATATTCAGGAGGTCTTTTTGTCCGTGGTTGCCCTTCTCAGCCCCTGACCAAATCTCACTGCAGGGAGTCATTGTGATCACAGGGAATACTCCAAATTACCTGTGGACACTTGACTGCATCCAGAATATTCTGAAAGTACAATTTCTTCTGTCACAGTCACAATAAGGACTTCATAAGGCTGGGTTATGGTTTGTTTGCTGAACCAAAACACTTCTCATCAAGTGTCTCCACAGAGTTCATTGAACCCTAATCCAAAGCCCTTTGACACAATGCTGACCTAGATTTTGATGGTTTTCTATTCAGACATAACCCTGACCACTGCAAACATAAATCAGTTTGGCTAAAATTTTTGCTTCCTGTTATCAGTTTCTTTTTTCACAGTTATATCTTCTGAAAATTAAGAAGAAAGAAAAAGGTTTTTACTATATTCCACAGTCCTTCTCTTCTTCTATTCATTTTCTAGACTCTTCCTATATTTTTGGCCCATGAGTTTAATCTCTTTTTCTATAAATATGTAAAGATTATGACATGTTTTTAATCATAATTATTCAACTTCTAAAGCACAGACTAAGACTATTACACACTCGCAGTTCTCTTTTATTTCTTTCTTTCTTTCCTTCATTATCTTGCCCATCCATCATATTTCAGCATAAATTTATCTCTTTCCCTTCTGATGCACTCTGACCTCCGTTTCCTGGAAGATTCCCCCAACATGCAGCTTTCACCTCACCTCCCTTTCTGTCTTCATAGCTTTTGTTTTCTCCATATTTAAGGATCTTATATCCTCCTAAGACATCACTCATATGCCCTGTGCCCTTTGCTACTTTCAGTCCTTGAAAAATGCTTCTTTCACCAAACTGGAGTAGAAAAGAGGGGAAATCTGAGGCAGTTGCTTCTGCCTCTTCTTTGCTTCCCCGAGGTGCAGGAGACTGAAAGAGAGGGGATGAAAGAGAGGTCTGCACAAAAGAAAGATAGATCACCTTAGAGGGAGTAGTTTGGAAGGCCAGAGGTCCTGTTCTGAGCTTTCAGATGAGAGCAGAAGGATGCAAGGATGAAGGTAGGCAACAGCTTCCAGTGCTTCCCTATGGGGCAGAGAATGGCCATCACCTGTCACCATGGCTCACCATGCTTTGGCTCTTTGAATGCCACTACAGTCCAAATAAATAAAAGTTATTGCATATTCTAACTCCTCCTTATCAAGAGGAATGATCTTTCATAGCACGCACATGCTGGTCCCTGGAGCACTTAACAGGTTTGATTTCAGGCTATGGGAATCTCAGGCACAATTATCTTTTATGTGAGAGAAAAATTCACCAGCTCTGTCTATATCATCAATTATTAAACTCAGACAATTAGAAACACATTTAGCAGACCCTGCATGCATCCATTTCAGAGTCCCTGTATACCTGCTTCTACATGGGGAGAAAAAAGATCTGAATTAGAACCTCAATTAAAAGGACAACGCGCCTTTAGCATTTTCTTAACCTCTAATAGCAGTGTCATCTGCCATGACTCCTCAATATCAATTTTTAAAGCATATTTTCTTCCCTTTCTTATTTCATTTCAGGACACTTGGGAAAGGAAAGACTTCTGAGTGTCTCCTCAAAAGAAAAACATAATAGCTTTAAATTTAATAATGGAAAATTTGAGACAAATAAGAGTCAGAAAGCATAGAATCCTAGAAGGGTTTGAGTTGAAAGGGACTTGAAATATCATTTACTCAAACCCCCCTGTCATCAGCACAGACACCTTCCATGAGACAAAGTTGTTCCAAGTAAAATATGTCAAAACACAAAATTTAGCTCATGTTGCCTTCTTGGGTAGGAAATCTTCCTTACTTTAGCTGACAGATGGCAAAAGACAATAAATAAAAAATGTATCTGGCTATAAAACCTGTTGGTCCATGGAAAGGTCTATGGCTTCTCAAAGGAAGGGAAGAGTCTTTTGACACCTAGAATTAGCAAAGAAAACAAAAAGAGAGAGAAAGTGCACAGAGAAGATTTTCAAGTTAGAGAGCCTTACTGTGGTTCTAAGAAGAGTTCCCTGTTTTTGTGTTTGGATGATGATGGACCAGAGAATACCAAAATTGAATTAAGCCAAAGAAACCTAATAATTACGAGGATTAAAAGTCCATTAAAAGTTTTAACTCTAAACTAGCAAGGATAACAGGATAGCTGCTGTTTTCTGAATGCCTCTTGTTTGGAAAAGTTTTCTTTCCTAAGATCATGTTTGCAATCAAAGGAAACTGAAAATCACAAAGCTCTTGGAATAATTAAAGTTCTTCAGTGAAACTAGCTGAATATAACAGGCAAAAAAATTCCATTTACTATGGGAAAGACAAAGAGATGTTGATAGAGAGGAGATAGTGATCCTTCTTTTGCTTCTAGAGAACTTTCCAGGTTCTTTGAAGGGCAGTTCCAATTAGATATGGTTGCTGCTGTAGGTATTCAGCTTTCATCCCTTCAGCTGGCTTTGTACTTTGCTCCAGGTGCTTTTGTTCCTCTAAAGGAACAAAAATAGACATTAATAGGTAATGCTTTATTTGGAAGGTAGTTCTTTGTTTCCTCATTGCTGCAAGCTTGCTCTCACATTTTGCTGAAAGGAAACTGCTGTAGGGTCCAATTACCCCTGCTGGGCCTGCTGAAGTGGCCAAGTCTTGTGGAATTTAGAGCAGCTGAAGAGCACCAGTCACAACAGGTAAAGGCTGAAGGTGGGATACACATCCCAGTATACCCAGTAAGACCCTGGGAAAGAGTGCAAAGGCAACTAGTTAATAAATGAGACTACGTGCCTGCATTTATTTATTATATGCTATAAATGTGATAGCAAAAGGGGAAACAACTTCAGAAAATATAGCAGCTAGTTTCTAGTGCCCCCTTCTGCTATGAGTGATGCTCTTCTCTATAGCATAATTAAGCCCATTGTGCACCTGAATTTGTTTTCATGCTGATCTGAATGCAATTTGGCTGGATTGTAATACAGCACATTAAGTCTGTTTGAAGACGAACGAGACTTAAATTGCTGGAACCTACACCCCAGTTTTTATTCTCTTTTTTTGGTGGTTGTTGTTTGTTTGCTTGTTTTGTTTGTTCAACTCTAATTTAGTTTTTCAGATGATGTGCACATTCAGAGTGCTACCAAATCTTAATGATGTGTGGCTCATGCTTAACCAGGTGCTTTACGATGTCTAAAGCAATAGCTTTGCTTTTGCAGCTCTGAAACAAACTCACCTTTAACATAAAATATGGATTCTAGTGCATAGGAAAAGCAGCAAATGTTTAATAAATAGGTTTATACTTCAGATAACCTTTTTATAAAGTATTGGAATAAAACCAAACAAAACACAACCCAGAGCCAAGTCAAAACTTCCCATTTCCCTGTTCATTGTTGTATGCATGTACAAATATTTGGTGGGCATATGTGCTGGGGTGGAGTTAATTTTCTTCCCAGTGGCTGCTGTGGGGCTGTGTTTTGGATCTGGGTTCATAATACAGAGATGTTTTTGTTATTGCTGAGCAGGGCCTGCACAGAGCCAAGGCCTTTTCTGCTTTTGTACAGCCACAGTGGGGAGGAAGTTGGGGGTGCAGGGGAGGTTGGGAACAGACACAGCCAGGACAGGTGACACAAACTGACCAAAAGGATGTTCCAGTGACATCATATTCAGTATATAAAATGGGGGAAGAATGAGGAAGCGGGGGATGGTTTTATGCTGGAGTTTGTTTTACCAAGTCACCATTACACGTGATGTAGCCCTGCTCTCCTGGAGATGGCTGAACACTTGCCTGCCCTTGGCAAGCTGGGAATTAATTATTTGCTTTTCTTTGTGTGTGTTTTCTTTTGCTTTCCCTGTTAAATTGTTTTTATCTCAACCCATGAGTTTTCCAGCTTTTGCCTTTCCATTTCTTCCTCAATCCCACTGGTGAGGGAGTGACCGAGCAGCTGCCAGGGGCTGGGCTGCTGCCTGTGGTCAAACCACAACAACTTTTCATCTTATAAAATGAGTCCTGTTGAATTCAACATGTTTTTATTTTCAGAGGACTCTTCAACTCAGCTGTTTTACCATAAAGGCCATGTAAAAATCCTTCCTGACTCTTTGGGAAAATCTGTATGTAGCTGTAAAGCACTTGGGGATTAGGTAAGAAAACTTGTCGTGTCTTTTCAGGAGAGCACAGAACCTGGTCCCATCTTAAGTAAAGATACAGCTTTCCTTTGTTGTTTTTACTGTAGAACCAGGATGGAGTTCAGCTCCAGCTAAAGATTCTTGCATATAGATATTTACCTGTAGGTGTCTGAACAGCACATGGAAATTCTCTCTGCCCTGGATTATAAGGATAGGGTGCCACTGCTGGCTGCAAATCTCACAGCAGATCCATATATAAAACGTGTAAATGGATGCCTTGGATGTGACCTGGCAAATGGAACTGCATATCTGTGGTTAGGGAGAAAAAGAGGGGGAAAAAATCAAGTCCAACCTGGTTTATCAGCAAACTAAATCTGTACTGGGAACTTAGATACCTTGTTTTTATATAGACTCCTGTGCACAGAATCCTGCATGGAAGCACCTTGATTCTGAGCTAAATCTTAACTGACTGTGCTAAATGGGCAATGGCTGTAGGAGGGAGGCTCAGAAGGAGCTAGCATTTGAAGATCACAATTACATTACAGTAATTAAACCCCAAATATTTTTAAAAAATTAAAAAGAAGAAAAACAAAAAATTGATATGTGTATACACAAATAGAAAAATTGAATACGTAATATAATCTAAAGAAAATAAAATTTTTAACTCCTGTCAGTATTAAATTGTAATATCAATAAAGGCCATGAGTCAGGCATCTGCAGTCTGACTAATAAGGTTAGAGAGACTCTATTGTTTGCACAGCCCAGGAGCATTGAGTGAGACATAGAAGGAGGCTGGCATCCACTGCTGCAAGTGTGTGTTACTCACAGGAACTGCACTATTCCTTTCACTTAGACTCAGACAGCCCCTGGAGTGATGCACTGGGGAAGAGGCTCTTTGGTGAATCTGTAACACTCTCAGCAACCAGCTCATGCGTTAAAAGGACACTTCACAACTCATGGTGATATTTTTTTTCCTGAGCTGGAAGGATGTAGGCCTGATGATCCAACACGGGTAACTGCATCTTTAAATTAGAGTGCTCATTTATCTGCACCAGAGTGTTTTATTCATGGAGAACTTGAATACAAAACACCTTGTGCTCCTCTCTGAAAGCCATTCATACTTCATTAACTGAGCAGAAACCTTTGAGGATACACAGTTAGGTAAATTCCCATCTCCAAACAGAAGCCTGGGGTTTGCAAAATTAATGCTCAAACTTTTATTAGAAGTAGCAGGTACACGAAAAGTCCTTTGTACACTTGAGATTTCTCTCTTTATTCTATTCTGCAGTGTAGAAAATCTGGAAATAAATTATCCTGATCATGATAGATTATGATCTGTGTTACCTCCAGACTGCATTTGCTGCCTATTCATGCTAAATACACTGCAGCAAAATTAATTTAGTTTCTTTGTTTGCTTTTGCCTTTTTTTCCCCCTTGAGGGAAGGCATGACCAGACATAAGTGATTTCATGACTCAAGACCCTCTGCTTCTAACATCTGAGGAATTTAGAGGAGTGATTTATACCAGGGAATTTGAAGCTAATGGAAAACTACAGAGTTAAACCTGCTGACAGAGAGGTTCTGCTCCCATATTGTTATTAAGTTATCAGGAAGTCTTTTAAATTTTCAACAGGATGTGCTTTCTGATTGAGCAGGTTAGCATAAGAAAGACAGACTCTAATGAATCAATCTCAGTGTTTCTTCCTTGCATGGCAAATGATATAGATTTCTCTGTTGTGTTCACTTAGCTGGCTGAGCTGATTACATTTTGGGTTGATGAACTGAATCTTTCAAAGCATTTAAATTGGAGGGGTAATGAGGGAGTTAGAACTAAGACTTCCATGCAACTCATAGCATGGTGAGAGTGTAGGCAGATGAAATAAAGGCTTCAAAAATTTTGCTAATAAAATTCTCACTCTCTTATTTGTTTCTGGGATTTTAGTCGATGCTCTCTGAGACTGGTGGTTTCTAGGTGTAAATTAATTCTCAAGATGCCTTTCTGAATAAAAGTAGAGATCATTCTGCATTAGTGGGGATGGAAAATCCTTTCCCACTAATCACAGAACCACAGAATATCCTGAGCTGGAAGGCACCCAGAAGGATCAACGAGTCCAGCTGCTGGTCTTGTGCAGAGCATCCCAAGGATCCCACCCTGTGCCTGAAGGAATTGTCCCAACACTTCTTGAGCTCTGTCAGGTTTGGTGCTGTGACCACTTCCCTTAGAGCCTGTTCCAGTGCTCAACTACCCTCTGAGGGAAGAACACTTTCCCATTTCCCAACCTCAACCTCCCCTGACACAGCTCCAGCCATTCCCTCACATCCTGTCACTGGTGACCAGAGAGAAGAGATCAATTCTGCCTCTGCTTTCCCTCATTAGGAAGCTGTGGATTGTAATGAGCTTTCCTCTCAGTCTCCTCTTATTACCATCAACAACATTTGTATATTAGAAACCAGGAACATCTTGGAACTGAGACATCCAGATATTAAATCAGTGGTCTAACGAATCACTTTGTTAAAGAGAAAAGCAATTTTAATATGTTCTTTGACCAAATCTTCTGATTTATCAGTGTAGTCGAATAATTTCCATTTCCAAGGGAGTTTTCTAGGACAAAGGTTAAAAAAAAATGTCACATTCAACATTGCAGCCCTGTAACTTCTGCTAACAGACTGTGGGAGCCCAGCTCACCCCTTTGGATGCCCCAGGAGGCTCAAAACCCTTGCAAGAGATCCGAGGGTCTTGGGACAAAGCCAAAGATACCAGTGCCTTTGTTCTGAGCCCCTGGAAAGTGCTGCCAACATTGAAAGAAACAA
>VWYE01009589.1:0-15698 GCA_013398995.1 Alaudala cheleensis | reverse complement strand
AAACACACTTTCATTTAAAGTTCTGCCTGTCTTTTCTGCTGACATTCTACTTCTGTTCTGGCTTCATGTTTTAGTCAATACTTGACAACATCAAACAGAGCCTTTTGCCCCTATCTGTTTCATGGCCATTGTTATGTAAAATTGTCTCTACAAAAGATGTTTTACTTTTGTCCTCAAAAAATTTAACGTTATTATTTTTCTTTTGAATTCTACTCTTAAAAAAAAAAAATCAGAGACCAGATAAGATACTTGAACAATTACCTTTCCTACTGTGTCTTTGAAGCCTTAGTTATTGTTTGAATATATTTTCCCTGTAAATCTACCTTCTACTTGCCAATGGATCTAATGAATAGAACATCAAAGTGCATTTTATCATTCCCAAGATGGTTGGTGTTTGGATTCATATTGGAATGCAGGTAAATTTTATATGATGTTTTATACCACAACTAATATAAGTACAGTCCTTTCTTCAGAAATAAAACTCCCTTTCTGGAATGTTATGGCCTCTGAGCTGCTGATATTTTGAAAGTACCACACAAACTTGAAATTATCTTGAGGCACTAAAGAGAAATTCACCTTCCTGTTAATATGGTGTATCCACTGTCTGCAGATCAATTTATGTTTAATAGATTTCATAGTTTTAATTGTCTTAACCCAGATTATCAAGTCTGATTGGGCCCTTATACATCAGGAAAATATTTCAGATGTCACAAGGATATAGTCAGTTGTTTTGTCTTTTTTTTTTTATATGAAATGGTGTTTTGCAGGTCTGGTCCTCAAATCCACACATCCTCATGGCCTTGTGTCACCAAACATTCACTTGAGGGAATTCTTATTGATTGCAAATTGAGATTAAATTTGAAATTAATTTTGTCCAGTGTACCTTGGTGAGAATCCATCATAGCTGTGATTTCTTGGAGAACCACACAGCACTAAATCTTGATTTGATACTTCTGGCCACGGGAAGATATAAATATTTTTCTTCTTCAGCATTAGTTGGGCTGCTCTTGATATTCCTCTTCTTCAATCATGAGCTTCAAACATCCAAAGCTTTGTCTTATCAGCCTGTTCAGTGTTTTAGACTTAAATTACTATGACATATCTTAAAAATGCAATGGCAAGCTGAGCCATTGTAGGCACAACAATTCTCAGTGTTGCTTCAATTTGCACCTCATGGCTTGGCTGGAAGTTAAAATTAAGCTAAATTTAGATTGCAACACAAGAAAAAGTCAGTTGGATGTTCACTTTTATTTAAAACATCAGGAGGATGCTCTCTTGTAAATTAAAATTTTGTTTCTAAACTGGAAACTTGCAGACCTGTATAAAAGGGAGCTTATGCATTCTGTGGTGTGATTATTTACCAGCAGTTTTAGGTGGCTTTCCACATTCCTTGTGAAGGGTATTTTATCTTAAAACTGATTTGTGTTGACTCTGATGAAAGACCAACCAGAAGTCAATGTAATGTAATACAAACAATATATTCCAAAATCAAGGGGTTTGGTTAATGACCCTTCCTGAATGCAACCATTTTTCTTGAGAGAAATATTCAGAATATACACAGTGGAAAAGTAGAATTTATATTTGTAGCAAAAAAATTTCAGAAGACATAAATTTAACACTTAAACAGATCTGCTTCCAAAAGTGCCCAGTTCTGGAGAACCTGACACAGAGTGATGCTGTGGAGACATTTAGGGAACTGTTGGGCTTTATTTCTATGAATCTCCTGGGAAATTTTCACTTGTGTTCTCCAACTACCAATAGAAGTGGTTGCCTTGACATGTTTAGAATTTTTGGAGCCATCTCACATTGATGAATTGCACATCCCAAGATTTGGCTGCATTCTGCTCTCCAGATCTCCTTTCAGCTNATCAGAGACCAGATAAGATACTTGAACAATTACCTTTCCTACTGTGTCTTTGAAGCCTTAGTTATTGTTTGAATATATTTTCCCTGTAAATCTACCTTCTACTTGCCAATGGATCTAATGAATAGAACATCAAAGTGCATTTTATCATTCCCAAGATGGTTGGTGTTTGGATTCATATTGGAATGCAGGTAAATTTTATATGATGTTTTATACCACAACTAATATAAGTACAGTCCTTTCTTCAGAAATAAAACTCCCTTTCTGGAATGTTATGGCCTCTGAGCTGCTGATATTTTGAAAGTACCACACAAACTTGAAATTATCTTGAAGTACTAAAGGGAAATTCACCTTCCTCTTAATATGGCATATCTACTGTCTGCAGATCAATTTATGTTTAATAGATTGCATAGTTTTAATTGTCTTAACCCAGATTATCAATTTGATTGGGCCCTTATACATCAGGAAAATATTTCAGATGTCACAAGGATATAGTCAGTTGCTTTGTCTTTTTTTTTTTTTATATGAAATGGTGTTTTGCAGGTCTGGTCCTCAAATCCACACATCCTCATGGCCTTGTGTCACCAAACATTCACTTGAGGGAATTCTTATTGATTGCAAATTGAGATTAAATTTGAAATTAATTTTGTCCAGTGTACCTTGGTGAGAATCCATCATAGCTGTGATTTCTTGGAGAACCACACAGCACTAAATCTTGATTTGATACTTCTGGCCACGGGAAGATATAAATATTTTTCTTCTTCAGCATTAGTTGGGCTGCTCTTGATATTCCTCTTCTTCAATCATGAGCTTCAAACATCCAAAGCTTTGTCTTATCAGCCTGTTCAGTGTTTTAGATTTAAATTACTGTGAACAGCAATAAAAATGCAATGGCATTGTAGGCACAACAATTCTCAGTGTTGCTTCAATTTGCACCTCATGGCTTGGCTGGAAGTTAAAATTAAGCTAAATTTAGATTGCAACACAAGAAAAAGTCAGTTGGATGTTCACTTTTATTTAAAACATCAGGAGGATGCTCTCTTGTAAATTAAAATTTTGTTTCTAAACTGGAAACTTGCAGACCTGTGTAAAAGGGAGTTTATGCATTCTGTGGTGTGATTATTTACAAGCAGTTTTAAGTGGATTTCCACATTCCTTGTGAAGGGTATTTTATCTTAAAACTGATTTGTACTGACTCTGATGAAAGACCAACCAGAAGTCAATGTAATGTAATACAAACAATATATTCCAAAATCAAGGGGTTTGGTTAATGACCCTTCCAGAATACAACCATTTTTCTTGACAGAAATATTCAGAATATACACAGTGGAAAAGTAGAATTTATATTTGTAGCAAAAAAATTTCAGAAGACATAAATTTAACACTTAAACAGATCTGCTTCCAAAAGTGCCCAGTTCTGGAGAACCTGACACAGAGTGATGCTGTGGAGACATTTAGGGAACTGTTGGGCTTTATTTCTATGAATCTCCTGGGAAATTTTCACTTGTGTTCTCCAACTACCAAGAGAAGTGGTTGCCTTGCCATGTTTAGAATTTTTGGAGCTATCTCACATTGATGAATTGCACATCCCAAAGATTTGGCTGCATTCTGCTCTCCAGATCTCCTTCCAGTTCTGGCTCACAGCACCAGCTTCAGCTCTCTGCCATCTGATCTGATGGTGTGCAAGTGCTTTCAGCTGAAATCTGACTCTGTCAACTGCACAAAATCTCAGCTAAATCTCACCCTGATGATTCAATGTCCTCACCCAGATTACAACCACCATAATATTTGAGTAAATTGTTCACTGAATGAACCATTTGAAATGAAGCATTTTACTTTTGCTATTACTTTAATGCATCTTTTTATACCTAGCCAGGGTTATATATTACTGATTGCTTGACCCAACACTGCCAACTGTATTATTATATACTGGAAGGATGGAGCCTTCCTTAATTCCTTCCAATTATTTGTAATATGTGATGGGTGATGAAAACCCCTAACAGGCAAATCTCAATGAAAATTTTAAGGCAGTAATTTGGATAATTCTGAAATTAATCTCTGGAGGCGTTTTCCTAACTAAGATATCTCCTAAAACCACCTTCAAGTCAGCCTGGACAGGAGTAGAATAAAATTATATAAAAAGAGCAAAATCCCTATTTTCACATCATCAACCTAAGAACAGACTCAGAATAGCTGAGGTTGGAAGGGGCATCTGGAGGTTGCCTACACCCTGCTCAGAGCAGGGGCAGAAGGTGTCCCCTGAGCCTTCCACTTCATTTTTAGGTGAAAAAAAATTAATTATGTACTTGTAGAATACCTGATTTTTCTCACAATTGAACTTTTTCTATCACATGAATAAAAGAATTGAAAGGATAAAGCAAGTTCAAGCTCAATAACATGAGAGAATGAAGGAGCAGAAGGAACCATTCATCCAAATGGATTTACATTTTGATTCATTATAACTTCCATGGAATTGTCCTGATTGCAGTTAATAAAAAAAGAGTAAAGTGGAAAAGTTACCAGGCAGATATATAACTCTTGATTTCTGCAGCAATTTACACCACTTGGAATTATTAATACCAGCAGATTAGGAGGAATCTTGAAAACAATTTTGTTTTCTTCTGCACCACTTAAAAAAAAAAGAAAAGAAGAAGAAACCCCAAGAAAAACTTTTCCAAATTGTTTCTCTGCTGTGCATAGCACATTTGAAGATATCAGTGCAATACAATCATTAACATCACATGGCACTGAATAACTCCTGTCAACTCAGTCAGCCACAATAGAAATTTAGGGTATTGGTATTATTGCTAAAATTTAAGGTGCTTTGTACAGTTATTTTCAACTGAGATTTTATTTGGTGAAGGGAGTTAACTGTCTCCGTAGCACATGATATTGTGCTTGTTTGCAGTTTTCTGTCCCCTGCCTGAGCTCCTGCTCAGCTTTCCCTGGAACTTCAATTGATCTTTTCTGAAGAGAAAGTGAGACCTGCTCCTCCTCCTGGTGATTTTGTAGAGCAGCTGCTTTTTTCCTAAGAGCAATGAGAGCACCACTTGCCAGTTTAGGCTTAATGCAGAATTTCAAATATTTTGGTTTGTTTTGGGGTTTTGGGGGTTTTTTTGGGTTTTTTGTTTTTTTATGACACTGGCAAATCCATCTGTGTGATTTTGAAGCTCCCCCATTACTGCTCAGCCTTTTTTCATGCAAACATTGCTAATCATTAGGGAAATAATCAGTTTGTACACAAACCTGGTGCAATGGCCAAGCTGCACCCCATTCCTAGAGCTTAATGTTCCCATAAAGTTTATACAGTTGGAGATGGGAACATCCTGCAGAATGGAATGGGAGAGGAGAAATGAATTCACATATTGATCCTTCCTTAGATACGTTACATGGGAGAACTGCAAACTTCAGCAATAACTGAATTCTTATTTTGCAATAAAAAACTGGCAATAACATGAAAACTGTTTTATAGTTGCTGCTACTGAGATACAAATAGTACACAAGAACTGTGTTCATTACCACCTTGCATTAAAAATGGGGAACTGAGGCATACACCCTGACAAACAGTATTCTGTTAAAGGAAAATATATAATTAATATCTAATTAATATATAATTAACCTAAATACTGAGGTGTTTCCCTGTTTATAGAAATCTAAGTTTCCCCAGCACTACTTTCAATTTAATGCCACATAGAATTAAAGTATCTTCTAGAAAATGCATACATTTCCTATTTATGGCACCTTATATCTGTTGGCTAGAAAAAAATATTTACAGGGAGAAAAAGGAAATATCTTTGGACTTTTAGATGTTCCTGCCAGAACTCACAAGTGCAGAAACATCTGTAAATGAAAATCTATGGATTGGAAGAGTGAGCTAAATTGTTTCCAAGACTGAAAAGTAATTATTTAAAACAAACAAAAAAAAACCCCAAAAACTAAGAACAAACCCCCAAAAAACCAAACCCTAAAGCTCTGTTTCACATTTGTAAAAAACCCTAAAGATAGCTTTATTTTATATAATTTCTTCTTGCTTATGAAGTTGTTTGAAAAATTAATATATGTAGGAGAAGTTTCTTGCTCCAGATCACAGAAGGGAAACATAGTCCATGCAGTACAAAAATTATATATGGGATTACACTAAATACTATTTTTCAATGCTGTTTAGCAGTTTTGAGACTGCATTTTCAATGGAATACAAATATTTTGTATATACCTCAAAATGATTTTTACAAAATAGCCTGCCTTAACAAGAGCTTATTATCCAAAATTGTGCCCCACAGCACATCCTTATAGATAGAATTCTAAAATCCTTACTGCTGACATTTTATAAGAACAGATTAAACAGGGCACTGGAAAAGTGATGGAATGTTCCTGCAGAAGGAGTATGGGACACATTATAATATAATAATTTAATAACATGTGTAATATTTATACAAATATTAAAATAAAATCTATTTTTATATCATATAAACTGGCCCACACAGGCACCTTTCTTTCCTCCAGCTTTAACCTCCCCAGGTCACTTCCCTCCTCTAATTTTTGCTCCTCCTCTAAACATCCCACTGCATCTCTTCCCAAAATCCTCCTTCTGTTATACGTATTTCTCTAAGAAGTACATGATAAAAAGAAATTAAAGTGTGAGGCCTGAGCAAGAGGCTCCATTTTAAGTTTTATTTTAGTAGCATCATCTGTGACTGTGTTCTCCACTGCTTTTAGCTCACAGGAGTCCATCTCAGCATCTTCTTTTTCAATCCATTTCTGTTTTGTTGACAGGGTTTCACTGTAAGTCATAAAATATCTCAAAAACCTCCCTTGTCTGTACTGAAAGTCCGATTCTTGTAAATGAGTGAGGTTTTAGGGGATGTGCCAGCCATCTGATCACAGTGTAATTACACTTAATTATCATGAATGCACAGGTGGGTCAGCTGGGCTCACTTTGTGCCAGGGGTCTCTCTGGAGGTGACCCCGGTCTGAGGTGTTGAGCGGCTGTTTTCTCACTGCCCGTGCTTGGAAGAAGGAGTCAGAGCTCTTCAGGTTGCAGTTTGAAGGTGTTTATTTTTAGAAATCTTATCTCTAAGTCCCGACAGACCAGCGTGGTGTTCACAGCCTGCTGGAAAAGTGAATTCTCCTCGCCCAGGAACAGCCCCTTGCTTTTAACACTCTATTTTACATTAACATTGTTTTCCTCTAAAACCCAATAACTAAAATCCAAGTCACACAGTGAAATCACACCTTCACCCAATCCTAAAAACCCACAGCCCTTTGCAAAAAGGAAAAGGAAGAGAAGGACAGGAAAATGTGACTTTATCACATTGATCTGCCTCCATATTTGCCCAATATTAAGCATACAGAGAAATCTAAAATTAATATCCACACACCCAGTGATATGATAAAAAACACACCAATCAAACCCTCGTGTCATCCAAATCCTCAGACAGCCTTGGCAGTCTTCTCCACGGTGCCAGATCAAAGCCAATGCTGTCTTTCAAGCAGTCTGTGGTATCCCATCCCCCCTGTCCTGGCTGCTGCCCATCCAGGAGACCCAGAGGGATACTCTGGTCTCCCACAACTTTGCTGGTGCTGCCTCTGATGGAACACTGGGAATTCCAGTCAGTGAGACCTTGTTCCATCAATGTGCAGCACTGAGACAACCTGCAGTGTCAGGCTGCTCAGGGCATCCTTCAGACCAGTGCTCTGCCAGAGTGTCCAGTGTCAGAGCACAGAAATCCTGCATCCAATATTCAAATGCCTCACTAGCTCAAAAGGCAATAAATTGAACTTGGTGGAAGGACAATTACCTGCTTCTCTTACAGACATTTTACATATTGTGTTTTTCCAGCAAAGGTTCAGGGATCATTTTCAATGGATCATTTTGATCTTGGGCTGGTTTCTCACAGAAAGCCAATCAGTTCTGTCAATGTAAGCAAGCTGCTCTGTGCCTGAATTAATGAAAGGTTCACTGTTCCTAAGTGAAGATGAGACAGACTATGTCTTTGATTTGCCCCCAGATTCTCCTATATTATTTTAAATAAAAGTAAAACAAACAACAAAAACCCCTTTGAATTTACAAAATATCCCTTGATTGACAACATTTCTGTTTTCCAACTGTCAGTAATTAACCTGTCAGGTCAGTAAAAATCCACATAGAGGCAAGATCTATTTCATACCCAGGGAAACAAGCCTTGCTGGGCTCCCTGGATTCCCAGCCAGTGCTAGGNTTGCCCCCAGAATCTCCCACATTCTTTTAAATAAATGTAAAACAACAATAACAACCCCTTTGAATTTACAAAATATCCCTCGATTGACAAGATTTCTGCTTTCCAACTGTCAGTAATTAATCAGGAAAAAATCCACATACAGGCAAGATCTATTCCATACCCAGGGAAACAAGCCTTGCTTGGCTCCCTGGATTCCCAGCCAGTGCTAGGAAGAAAGTGATTTCTCTTTCTTGGTTCCTAACAGAAGTTCAAGGGCTGGAAATGAAAATTGCTGGTGGGGGCCTTGCACTGTTGTTACTGGAGCAGACTTATTTTCATGTGTTCCAGAAACTTCCACCCTTTTTTCAATTGCTTGTGTCTTGATCCTATTTAAATTTTTTTTACTAAATCTGTCTTGGTGTGATTTTTTCATGAGCTTCCACTCCCAAATGCCTTTCCCAATTTTACCAAAACCAAGGCTACTGAAAACTAAACTGCTTTCCATTATTTCAATTTCTATTGATCTCATTCTTAATGACTTTGGAGAATGTGGTTAAAATTTGATAGTAGAGTAACACTTGTGGTGCTTCTGTGCCTCTTAACATCTCTGTAAAATTTGAGATGGTCTAGATTTAATTGCTAACAGGATTAAACAGGAAAATTATCTCTTTTGAACCTCTTTTCACTTTTAACAAGGACAAGTAGTTAAAGAACAGACAAAAACATTTAATAGTGAAGATCCAGAAGTAAAAGGTTGCTAGGACTTGAGATTCTGGCAGGCAGAGTAGAAAGGGCAGAAATACTTTAATTTGGGAAGATGACTTTTGACTTTTTTGACATGGGTAGTGAATATTTAACTTGGGATTTATTTGAATGCTGATTTATTTGCATTTTAATTTTTTGTGATTCAAGAAATCTGATCTTTCTTTTCATTTGTTCATTACCAAGGAGGAAAAAAAAGAAACAAGAATCCAGAGGAAAAAGTAATGATAGAATAATAGCAAAAAAATGAGACTATTAAAATGAATAGGAACTTCCCTAAAAAAAGCATTTCATTCTATTCTCAGCAATAAATTACTGCAAACTCTCCAATTAAAAAAATTTTAAAATCCTCTCAGTAAAGTATCTGTACAAAATTATTTTAATTAAGTTTTATTAGAATCCCCTTAGGCTTATTAGGGGAAATGTGGAAGTTTACATTCACATGGATTTATTGGTTCTTGGATATGCTTAACTAAGGTTGAAGAAAGGCCACCTGTGGTCTGTAGCATTCTTTTTCATACAGGAAATGCAGGCTAAACCTTTTCAATCTACAAAGTTCCTCCTTTTAATGCTAAAGCCATGCTTTATGTTCTTTCATCACAGCATGTGGGTATGATGAATACACCAAATGTGCAATATGTTCAGCTCATCTGAAGGAAATTTTACCTTTCCAGCATGAAACTGAAGATAATTTACAGTTCTGAGAACCCTTAGAAGCAAATTATTATACAAAATCACATGTTGCCACACTGAAACGTAAAGCCTTGAAAACATGAAGCAATGCCAGAAAAGCCAGGGTTAGTGAGAGGAATCTTTTCCTACACAGAAATGATTAAAAAGTAGTTCAATTAACAGCAACAACTCTCAGAGGATTTCCAGTTTTCCTGCATGGCACACAGGGACAGGGAGGAGCTCCCCAGTGCTGGATGTCCCTGTCCTTTCTCCTCATCACTCTTCAGACAACCCTTCTTCTGTCTCCCTCACAATGCTCTTTTCTGTCAAAACCTGAATTTTAACTAAACTTAATCAAGGTAATGATGAGCAATGGCTTCAAAAGGTGAGGTAGTTCTTTAACAACAGGCTAGAGAGAGATGCATCTCTGAGATCTTGGTGGGGAGGGTTTTACTTGCTGTGTATGAGAAACTCTAAGGGCAGGAGGATGTAAGATAAATAATTTTATCATTCTTTTCATTAAAAGAATTATTTAAAAAAATTTTAAAAATATATTAAAAAATACCCTTTGCCCCTGAGACTTTGCCTCCACAGAGTGACTCCAGAGGGGTGAATAGCAGGGGGTGGAATGAGGTGAGCCCCAAAATCCCTTCCAACCCAAACCACCCTGGGATGCTCTGACCCTGTGAATGTGCTGGTGACAGGAGTTGTGTGTTCTCTGTCCCCACAGCAAGATGGGAATTATCAGGGAATTACCATTAACATGTTTCCNGAATTACCATTTACATGTTTCCAGCCAGCTCAGTCCTTTGTGAGCCTTTTTGGTGACACCAAAAGACATCCCAGGACCTCACAAACACCTTGTGTGGGGACTTCCCTGTTCCTCTGAGCTCAGGCTGCCTCTGGGCTACAACACTGATGGAGAAACAAAAAATGCTGTTGACTACAACATCTGGAATTGTGCCCAACCCAGGTAACAGCTGAATAACTCTGGTCACCTCAGGGTAGTGCTTAAGCTGTCAAGATAATTGTGCATCACNATTAAAAAGTAGTTCAATTAACAGCAACAACTCTCAGAGGATTTCCAGTTTTCCTGCATGGCACACAGGGACAGGGAGGAGCTCCCCAGTGCTGGATGTCCCTGTCCTTTCTCCTCATCACTCTTCAGACAACCCTTCTTCTGTCTCCCTCACAATGCTCTTTTCTGTCAAAACCTAAATTTTAACTAAACTTAATCAAGGTAATGATGAGCAATGGCTTCAAAAGGTGAGGTAGTTCTTTAACAACAGGCTAGAGAGAGATGCATCTCTGAGATCTTGGTGGGGAGGGTTTTACTTGCTGTGTATGAGAAACTCTAAGGGCAGGAGGATGTAAGATAAATAATTTTATCATTCTTTTCATTAAAAGAATTATTTAAAAAAAAATTTAAAAATATATTAAAAAATACCCTTTGCCCCTGAGACTTTGCCTCCACAGAGTGACTCCAGAGAGGTGAATAGCAGGGGGTGGAAGGAGGTGAGCCCCAAAATCCCTTCCAACCCAAACCACCCTGGGATGCTCTGACCCTGTGAATGTGCTGGTGACAGGAGAGGTGTGTTCTCTGTCCCCACAGCAAGATGGGAATTATCAGGGAATTACCATTTACATGTTTCCAGCCAGCTCAGTCCTTTGTGAGCCTTTTTGGTGACACCAAAAGACATCCCAGGACCTCACAAACACCTTGTGTGGGGACTTCCCTGTTCCTCTGAGCTCAGGCTGCCTCTGGGCTACAACACTGATGGAGAAACAAAAAATGCTGTTGACTACAACATCTGGAATTGTGCCCAACCCAGGTAACAGCTGAATAACTCTGGTCACCTCAGGGTAGTGCTTAAGCTGTCAAGATAATTGTGCATCACAAAAAATCATTGAATCACAGAAAGGTTTGAGTTGGAAAGGAGCTTAGAGATCATCTCTTTCAACACCCAATCAACAATTGAAGGAAATCAAGCCCTCTTGTAGTGCTCCAGCAGCAGGCATGGAATTTAATATGGATTTGAGGTTGCAAGATATCCCTGAGGGCTCAAGAGACCAGAACTTCATCCATCCTGGCCAACTTTTCAATCCCTGGCCAAAAAAGCAAATCCAGAATGTTTTTCTTCTCCTCATTCATGCATTAGTTTGCCCTAATTCCCAGAGATTTTCGCAGCAAGAAGATAATCTGTGAGGTCTTCTGCTCCTCAGTGCTGTGTCCCACATTGACCTACAGTGCACTATTCCTTTTTCCTCTTGCTTTAAAACCCCTGCAGCCTTAGAAGTTCATGGAATTGCTGCAGAGGCATCACACAGGAGCCTCACTGGAGGCTGAGAGAGCAAAAAGTCTCTTGATTAATTTTTTTTCTGAGTGATGGCAGAAAAGAACACAGGCCCTTTTCTTAAAGCAGAGACCTGGGGGTGGTTTTTTTCAGCAAAATTTCAGCCAAATTGAGAAAAAAGTTTCATCCCTGGATGAAAGATTGGGGATAAACTNCAGTGCTTCTTCCATGGGCTGAGACCAAAAGTCACCACTGTTTCAGGCACAGGCCAGGGAGGATTCACCCCCCTGTCCAGGCTCCTGCCCATCAGGAGAACCAGAGAGATACTCTGGTCTGCCACAATCACACAAACCAGGTCACCTTGTAGCTCTTTCCTACCTTATTATTTCTTTATTGTGACCTGAAACTCTGCCTTGGAGTCCTGTTGCCATGTGCTCACACATCATGTGTGTGACAAGAGCCCTTTTTGATAAGTTTCACAGCTCAGAACCTTCTCCTCCAGAAGTTCAGGGTACTTTGTGTCCTGCAGGATGCTGGAGCAGATGTGTGTATCACTTTGCTATGCCAAGCACCCACTCTCTAGATCTGTTTTGCATGTAAATAGAAAAGGAAAAATTTTTGAAGGGAAAATTAAATAGATTTTTATCAGCAATGCTTCAGAAGTGGCTAATTGAGGTGTTTTTTAATAGTATGATTAATTAACAATGCAAATCAAGACATTAACCCAGCTGAAGCATAGATGACTGAACCAGTTGCAAAACCCTATATATCAAGTTTTCTTGACTGAATTTTCTTCCATTGGAGTTAAATCCATCTATGGAGCTCATGCAAAAGCAGTGCACCACTTATGTTCTGAAAATGAGACTGAAATGTGCAAAGGAGCCTTTCTTGGTGTTTTGATCTGAGATTTTACACACCTCATGCAATATTGGGCAGTGTCAGGTTATTTGAAGGACATCTACTCATTAATTGGAAAAAAATATCAAAATTAAATTCAGCAGCTGAGAAAGCTGAAAATCTTTGAGGATATAAACAGCAATCACTCAGTTTGAAAACAGATGTAACACGTTTATGAGCACAAACTACCAAAATCCAGAAAGTGTGAAATTGGTGACTCTGTCATGTGAGTTCATGTTGTGCTGAACTCCTGTTTCACAGATTTCAGCCAGTATAGAAACACTGAAAGCCAAACTGAAGAAACTTCAGTACAGAGAAAGTACCAGAAATTTATGATATTAATGTTCATTTGATGTTAAGGATATTGAAATTACCAAATGTTTGGTAATAGTAAGTTTTGGTGTTATCATGGATGCATTATCTATTATTTCTACAGGGAAATCTTGCTTCTCTTCTGGAAGNAAAAAAAAAAAGAAATTATTTATATTCTTTCAATCTTATTGCCAAGGAAAGAAAGATGCCCAAAACGCAGTAAGATGGAGCACTTAAGTGACATTCAGAATTATTTAGAGGAAGATCTATGAAATAACTACAGAGATCATCAAGCAGATGAATATAAATAGCAGTTCCAATGTTTTAAGTTGGCATGAAACCAACAGAGGGTGTCAAAAACAGCTGAGTTAAGAAAGAAATAAAGCAAACATCATTCTGAGTTGGAATTACAGTGCCTGTGGAATTCTTAAATTGTTCCTCTGTAAGCAAAACACTGAAGATGCCATAAATAAAATAAAAAAAAAGAAAAATCCTCCATATTCATTAGAGAGTAACAGTTTCTAAAAACAACACAAAAGCTGAAACAAACAACAAAAAAATTACTGTTTGAAATGGATGGGGGTGGGAGCTTTCCTTTTGTATAATTAGAGGTCTTTGCCAGCCTAAATGGTTCTGTGATTCCATTGAATATCTGGTTATATTGCACAAGTCTTTCTCTAATGTTTTCTTCATTACTTTGCTAAGGGCAAAACCATCCACTCTGAACTCCATTACATGTTTTTTCTTATTCATCTTGCCTTCACTGTGTACTTTATATCTATTTCATGCAAGGAAATTCAAGTAAGTTGATGGGGTTAGAGTACACAAAGGTTTTTTCACTCCTGACACCAAGTCTGAAATCAGTTCCAACTTTAACAGATTAATTAAAAGAAAAAAAAATAAAAAAGCAATAAAACAAAAACTTTTCTCACCAGGACAAGATCACCAAGCAGTCGATGCTCTGCTGCATATTTGCCCAACTACACCTTTTGTTCCCCTGAATTCCTCACACTTGTCATTGTGGGGGCAGACTTTCAGATCAGCAGTCAGTAAGAGATCATGTCTGAAAAACAAGCACTTGCAGTAACTTACCAACCCTTATTACAGACCTATGATTTTTCTAATTTGAAAATACTTCATAGGCCTTTGAGTACACCACACCCAGCAGGTGAAGGGTTGAGCATAGCCAGTCACTAAATAAAAGAGTGGAGAGACTGGAATTCTATCCAATGTAAAGAGGAAAAGAAAACCCTTTTATTTCCACAATCCATTATTTCCGTATTTAGGGGGGGTTTGTTGATATTATTTTTTATATCTCATCAACAATGGGGCTCAAGCCTTGGCAGCATCATTTAGCTTGCTTTCACTTCTGTCCAGTGGTCAATTAAGCATTGTCTGACTCACTTTAGCTGTCTCAACAGCAGATGGTGGTAAGAGTCTGGCAAAATCCCTGAGCAACAAACAATAGGCTCTCGTGTAGAATGGTGCTGGGGGAGGCATCTGTGCACGAAATTCAAGTTGCAACAGAGGGAAAGGCAGAAATCCCTGCACAGCCAAGGAATAACACCCTGCAGCAGCACACACCTGGCTCTGAGCAGCTGGGAAAGCAGCATGGCAGAGAAATGTCTGAGCTGGACATGTCCAGGTCTGTGCCCAGCACCATGGAGCTCCTGGAGAGAGGCTGCTCAAGGGCCATAAAGGTGATGAAGGGACTGAAGGACCTTCCATGAACAGCAAAGCTGCCAGCTGAGAGCTTTTTATCCCAGAGGCACATGCTGAAATACATGAAATTTTGTCTAAACACAGCAAATGCCTGTTTTACTGTGAAGGAGTCAAATGCTGGGCCAAATATTCAGGGAGGTTGGGGTGTCTCCATTCTCAGACATAGACAAAATCTCACTAGATACAATCCTGAACAATTTGATTGGGCTGTCTGTGCTTTGAGCAGAAGGAGATGGACTAAACATCTACATGGGGTACTTTATATCTGTGATAATGATTAATGAACAACAGAGACCTGAGAGGAATTCCCATCAAAAAACATCTAAATTATTTGATGGATTTTTAACAGTCTGGTGATGTTCAGTTAAAATAAATTTTATAAAGTAGACATTGAAGCAGATTGTAAAGCATCTGTAAAAATAGAAGGGTACTGAAAAATACAATGCATTCCTAAAGAAAACCATTATCAAATACATCATGAGTGTGAATGAATGATTAGGTTTTTGACCATCATATGTGACTATTATCTTGAATAAAGAATAGCTCCTAAGTGAGAAACCCTGTGTCAGAGATTGAAGTGGTTCATGCCTTAAACATTGTTATGGAGGAATTTTGCCCATTCTAGCAAAAACTGTATAAAGAAACTACAGCCACACAAGTCCAACTCTCCCTGAAGATGCCTGAGCCTTGGGCTGTGAGTTAAACTGCCTAGACAAGATAAAGGGGACACGATGGTTCCATCACCTCAGGTGTGGGGAGAAGGAAACAAGGCTGAGGGAAAAGAAAGCACCCACAGGAAAGCATGACACAGCAGAAAATCATCCCTGGCTGGGTTTGGGGTGGGGAGACCACAGCCCACACAGGCCAGGTTTGCACAGACTGCCCCCAGCCCAGGGGGAGGAGGAGGAGGAGGTTTCAGGTGTGTGGTGTCACCTTGGTCAGAGGCACTGGACATCCATCCTCCCTGACACACACCTG
>VWYE01009588.1:102723-123424 GCA_013398995.1 Alaudala cheleensis | reverse complement strand
GGCCCCGCCGCAGGCGCCCGTCGGGAGGGGCAGCAGCGGCGCCGGGGGGCACCGGGCAGCTCGGGACGGCGCGGGGCGGGCCGGGCCGGGCGGTTCGGGACGGTACGGTGCAGTAACGGTACGGTACGGTGGGGCACGGCACGGCACGGCACGGCGGTGAGCTCTGTCCAATCTGGCACGGCACGGTATGGCGCGGCGCGGCACGTTGCAGCACGGCTCGGCACGGTGGGACATGGCTCGGTATTGTTTGGCACAGCTTGGGACAGAACGGGATGGGGGCAGTAGAGTGTGGCATGGCACAGCACGGCTCGGTACAGTGTGGTATGGCTCAGAATGGCACAGCTTGGCATGGCACGGCACAGCTCGGCTCTGCATGGCTCAGCAGGGCACAGCAGAGCTCAGTACCATGGCACAGCTCGGCACAGCATGGCTCAGCACAGTATAGCACAGCTCAGTTCTGATGGCATGGCATGGCATGGCACGGTACAGCACATCTCGGCCTGCCCAGGCTGCAGGGCTGGGAGCAGGGAGTGGTGGCACTGGGTTAACTGGGTGCAGAGGGCACTGGGTTAACTGGGTGCAGAGGGCAGGGTTCAGGGCACACAGCTGGGCACAGGGAGGGGATTGCAGGGCATGTGATTGCCCAGCGTGGTGTGGAGCAGTGCTGGGTGACACCCCCGAGGGACACGAGACCCCCCTGTGCCCCAAGAGGAGCAGGGTGCCCACGGTGCATGGCTCAGCCCTGGCTCTTGCCCCATGAGCCCACATGCCACCTGTGGGGCAGCACATGCAGGGACATGATGGCCTTGGCACCTGGGTCACCTGGGGACACATAAGCAGGAGTCAGGGCAGGAACACAGGATGCCAGTGCCCACGGGGACTCCTGCCACGAGGCACCTGCCTTGTGGGGTGCAGGGGGAGCCCTGGGGCACTCGGCTGGGATGAGGAGCTGGCACAAGGAAGGGGCCAGGCTGGGACAGGAAAACTTCCTGGAGGGAAGGACAAGAGCTCCAGATGCCAGAGTGTGGTTTGGGCTTGGCCAGGAGCAGCAGGAGCTGGGTGAAGGTGCCAGGATGAGCTGGAGTCTCTAGGGAGACAATATCCCATGGGAATATGGTGTGTGGGGTCAGCATCCTGCAGCCCCTGGGAAAGTCTGACACGAGAGCAGGATCACCTTTGGTCCCTTCAGACACACGGGGAGGGCAGGATTATCCTGACACAGCAGAAAGGACAACCAGTGCATGAGAAAGGTCAGAGGGAGCAAATGAACACTCTTGTCATGATGAGCTTCCCATTTCCATGATGGAAGGAGAATAAAACCCTGTCTCAGCTCCATTAACCAATGAGCATAAACTGGGATCAATCCCAGAGCTGTGCAGGGCTGGGACAGGGACGGAGCTGACACACGGCTGATCGTCTGTCCCACATGGCCAAAGAGCTGCTCCAGAGCTGGAGATTTCTGTCGAAGAGCCTGGGATGGGACAGAAAAGCCCTTCAGCGCCCATCCCAGAGAACCTGAACAATGCCAGCTCCATCTTTGGGGAAGAAAGTGGGATAATGGAGCTGGGACACAGAAACACAGCCCAGCGTGGTGCCCTGGGGTTTGAGGAAGAGGAGAAGGGATATGGGTGATCCAAGGTGCCTGAGCACCTCCGGGAATGCTCAGAAGCACTGCGGGCGGGTGGCACCGTGTTGCAGGGAGTTGGAGCACGGTGCCAGCCTCACCTCCCGCTGGATCCCCGCGGGATCCCGCAGAGCTGCAGCCCCCGGAGCAGCTCCGACATCTGGGTCTCAACTGAGAGGTTTGAACGCCCCGTTCACCCTGTAATCAGCCCCTTTGGAGCCGGGAGGAAAGGCGCCCGTGCTGCCCACCGGAGCAGGGCCGTGCCGTGCCGTGCCGTGCCGTGCCGGCTGCCAGCTTTCCAGCGCCTCCAGACACAGCCGGGGCGGCACCGTCGGGGATGGGAGCGGGAGGACGTGCGGCGTTTGAAGGAAAAGCCACCCTGCAGGATCCATGGGAAGGCATTTGCATGATAAAAGCACGGAGCGCTTTGCTTTGGGTAAATCTGTAATTAATACGGAATCGTGGTGTAATTAAAAGCTACCGGCATGGAAATCTCAAACAGAAGCCAAGCGTGTGTGTGGATGAGGGAAATAAAATTAAAGCAGAAAGAAATTAGGGGGGAAAGAAAGAGGAAGTGTTTGGAAAATGGTGTCAGGGCACTGTGGGAGGGTTGGGATTCCTGGCTCCTGCAGTGTGGAAGCAGGATAAGGCAGGGAGCTGGGATGGAGGGCAGGCAGAGCCCTTCCCCAGCCACCTGCAGCGGGGCTGTGCCCCTGTTTCCTCCTGGATAATCCATTCCCGTGGGTTTCAACTCTCATATGCAAAAAAAAAAAAAAATTTCTTACAAAGCCACAGTAACTTGGGATGAGCACCTGTGGGGTGGATGTGCCTCTCCTGCTTTCCCTCCATGTTGCATTACACTGGGAACATGGAAGGAGGGAACATCCTACTGGGCATTTCACTCCTGCTGTGTGCTGGCCTCGGATATGGCCAGAGTTTGAGGGGGGACACTCTGAGAGACACCTTGGGGACATTTGTGACCACTCTAGAGGCATTTGAAACACCCTTGGGGGCCCCTCCTACTGGGCATTTCACTTGAGGACAACATGAGGACCTTAAGATCACCCTTGGAAACTCCACGAAGATGCTGAAGGCATTGCAAGGATCTTGGGAACACCCTTGGGGACCCTGGGAATAAACTCTGGGAGCATTCTGGAATGCTGAGCTCCCAGTTGTGATGGGGGATCCCAAAATCTGGGGCTGCCCAGACCCCCTGCAAAATCTGGGGCTGACACAAACTTGCAGATGGCACTGGGGGTTAAAGTAACTCAGGAATGTGATTTTGGCAAGGGTTCCCATGGGATCCCATGGCACTGTCCATGTCCATCCACCATTCTGGATCTGCTGGCACTGCCAGGAAGTTCTCCCCAGCTCCTGGCATCATGTGCTGCTGACTCACACCCTGCCGGGCCAGCACCTCAATAAACCATCCAGAAAAAGCAGGAGCTGCTTCCTGATGGTGGACACTCCCCAGGGACTTCATTTTTCCATGAAGAATCATCACTGCTGCTCCAAGCCCTGGTGGCCAACAGCAGCGGCACAGGAAGGGTCAGATCAGAGGGAAAAATCCCTCTGGGAATTCTCCTCTGCTGCTTGTGAAACTTTGCAGCCATTCTGGACCTAAAGAGACCTGAGGAAAAAGAGGGACAGGGGTTTTGGACAAGGGCCTGGAGTGCCAGGACAAGGGGAAATGGCTTCCCACTGCCAGAGGGCAGGGTTAGGCGGGATTTGGGAGGGGTGGGGAGGCCCTGGCACAGGTGCCCAGAGAAGCTGTGGCTGCTTCTGGGTCCCTGGCAGTGCCCAAGGCCAGGTTGGACACTCGAGCTTGGAGCAGCCTGGGACAGCAGAAGTTGTCCCTGCCCATGGCAGAGGATGGAACAGGATGAGCTTTAGGGTCCCTTCCAGCAGAAACCATTCCCTTACAATACAAGCCATTCATGATTCCATGACTTATTCCCCCAGCAATGCTGGTGATGCTTCCCTTTGGCAATTCCAGCCGCTCTTGTCCCCTTCCCTGGGTGGGATCAGGGACAGCGGCGTCCTCACCGCTCAGAACTGACACGATCGGAGTCCCCCACCGTGTCCCACACACTCCGCAGCTCACAGCCAGTGCGAAGCGGGTCCCCTCACGGTTGCCGACCCACCGTGTTCCCCCACATCCCCTCGTGTTCCCCAAAAGCTTCTGGGTCCCTGGCAGATCCTCCCGTGTTCCCCCACATCCCCCCGTGCTCCTCCACATCTGTCCCTGTCCCGGTGCTCCCCACCCCGCCCTTCCCAACATGGCAGCTCCCACCGCCGCCACCACCAAGAGGGCGGCAGGGAGCGGGACCACGCCGCGCCTCCAACCAATGGGCAAAGGCGGCGGCGCGAGAACGACCGCGGCCGCTCGTCCCTTCCAGCCAATGGGCGAGGGGGGCTCGGCCTGCGGCAGCCAATGGCAGCGCGGGCTGGCGCGGCGGGAAGCGGCGGCCCGCGATGGCGGGCGCGGGCGGGAGGAGCTGGCGGGACCTGCTCGGTACGTGTGGGCTGAGGCGGCCCCGGGGCCAGCTCCGCGCCGGGCGCTCCCCGCGGGGACAGCGGAGGGGACGGGGGGCGTGAATATCCCCCCTTCTGCCTTCGTACACCCCTTCTCTCTACCTGCACACGCTCCTCTGTCCTCCCCCGTGACCCTCTCTGTACACTCTGCTCTGCCTTCCTTAAATTCTCCGTGCCCTGGTGCGCAACATCTGCCCTCGTACAGCCCTTCCTCAAAGGCACAGAGCCCCGGTGCGCAACATCTGCCTTTGTACCGTCCCTCTGCCTTCCTCAGAGCCCCCGTGTCCCGCTGCACAACGTCCGCCCTCATGTCCCCCGTGTGTTCCCCTCACACGCCCGCTCTGCCCCCATCCCCAGCAGCAGGGAGCGGGGGGTGATGTGCCCCGGGAACACTCCGGTCAATAAACCCCAACTTCTCAGCAGGGAGAGCCAGGAAGAGGAAAAGCCCCTTTGGCAGCCAAGCGGAGCTCCGGGAAGCGGCTCTGCGGCTGCTGGATCGCCACCAGAACCTGGGTGACCTCCTCCTGGAGGTAGGAACGGGACAGCTCAGGGTGTCCTAGCCCGGCTGGGATGGCGGGAGAGCCCGGCTGGGATGGCGGGAGAGCCCGGCTGGAGGGGGGTGCCACCGGCTGTGGAGTCAGTGTCCCGGGAACACAGTTTTCCATGATATGTGGAAAGAAAAACCATCAGTGTAAGAGCAGGATGAGGTTGAAAGCTCTGTGTTGCAGAAGTGACATTGTTATCCCTTTTCCATCGATGTTTTGCAGATGAAAAATGGCTAAGCATGGTTTGGATTTGGGACAAAAGGAAATCCAGTACATTTTCCTTGTCAGAATCTAGGGAAGACAATTCAGGCTTTTCTCTGAATTGCCAACCAGATCTGACTGACAATCTGTCTTCATGACAACCTTATCTTGAACCACTGTTGTGATTTGGCTGCGTTCTGCCTCTCCTCACACATTAATTTTACAGCTGCAACAGATAATGCAAATATCTCCCATAGTTCAGGATCTGTCTTTCTCTAGAGAATATCTCCCTTTATAAAAAGCAAAAGGGGACTTGACTAGAAAATGATCCAACATTTGGACATGTTTCATCAAATATTTATGGCCTCATGGCTTCACAGGAAGGACTTGGAAGATAAGGATTATAGAAATTCTGCTCCTGGTGCTGCTGCTGAGCTGTTTGGTCCCTGGGGATGAGGAACTTTGACCTGTATCTCCTTTTTTCTGCGTAAACTGACAATAACTAAACACCGTTCTCTTGTAAGGTGAAATCTGTGCTTTTCCACTCCCATGTGGGAGCTCTGTGTTCATTTCCCTTCAGTTGCTCCAGCAGGGCAGGGATAGGTTTTTGAATATGTGTGACAGACATCTAAGAGTTTTATGGTTTTATTTGGTTTCCAGGTGGGAGATTCAGCCAAGCCAGGTGGGGCAGAGCACCAGGGAGTGTCACCAGAGTCATTTATAGGTGAGCATCCACCAGGCCAGACGTGGGGACGAACTCCTCCTCAATAATGAATTTTTGCCTTTATATGCAACCCCAGTTTTACTTTCTTTTCATTGTTCTGGTCTTGTTTCTTACTTGCCTGGTGCTGACAGCATTCTGCCTTGCTGTTTTGTTCAGTCTCTGTTCTGCAGGAGCAGGCCTCAAAGCTGGGTGTGCCCACAGCCACCTTGGCAGCCAAAACTGCCGTGGCCAACGTGGAGAGGATCTGCCAGGATTCTGCCAGCCCCTCAAGAGCCCCACTGCTGAACTCTGACCAGAGAGTAAGGGCAAAGCTTTATCATTAATATATCATCTAAACAGCACTGTTAGGTTTGACTTTAGGCCCAGTTTATCTGCTCTGATTAATCCCCAGCGGAATTATCCGAGTTACCACTGAGGTGTTGGATGTGCTTGCAGAAATGCCAGATATATAAAAGGAGAAGTTTGGGCCTTTCCCCTGAATTCTCTCCATCATTTAACCCTTTAAAAAGCAGCGAATAGGGCAAAGCAACACATTGTTTTTCTGAGAGTGTGTCATTCACAAAGGGAATTATTTCTGCTTCATTTCCGGGGTGATGCCAGGAGAGGTTGTCCTGCTTGCTTCAGACTGTGAAGGATTTGCTGGCAAACAACTTGTTCTGTCGCTCCCTCTTCTGCCAGGAAATATGGAAAATGAAGGTGAGAACTCATGGAGAAACACTGTGGTGTTATAGACCAGGAGGTTTCATCCATGGGATGTGGCATCTCTGGATTCCTGAGAATGACTGGTTTTCCTGACCTTCCAAAGGCATGAGCTGAATTACAGATGGTGGGGGGTTTTTGGTTGTTTTGTTTATTTTAGAGCAAGTTCAGTGAGAAGCTCCTTGTCTCTGCAGTGGGATTTGCTGTTTCAACTCAGTTGAGGTTTGAAATTATTTGAATTATTGGAAACTGCCACAAAAAATCATTGGCAGCACCATGGTGATCAGGTGCTGGTTTTGGGGTGCTCTCCAGGTCCAGTGCAGAACCTCCCAGCTGACTGTGGGGTTACAGAGTCTCAGAGTCCTTCATGTGCTTTGCCAGCAATATTCCAAGTGTCTTTGGCATCCTGGTTCTCTGCTTTGTTCACCTGGGAATGGTGATCAGACAAAGTGAGGTTACATAGAAAGAAACCAGATAGCAGATAACAGCTTGTGCTGCCTCACCAATGGGATGTCTTGATTTCATTTGAGTGTGTTTTGTGGAGACAGGTGGTGCTGTGAGTGGAGTTAAGGGCTTTTTATGAGTGGGGCAGTTGTGATTCCTCACTGCTCTCATGGAAAAGGAGGAAAAGGCTGATCTGCCCAGATAAAGGGCCTTGCTCTGGTCTCAAATATCCACTCCTGAGCTGAAAATAGAACCTGTGTGTTTCACAGGCTGATTAAGATCTCCTGCTCCTGGGGCAGACATGGGGATAAGTGAGAGATAACTCTGTAACTTACTACAGTAAGAATTAGGTTGTGAAGACAAAGAATGTGGGCGAGTTTGGGGTCAGGGTGTGAGGCAGCTGCTGGTCATTGCAGGAAGCTCCTGAGGCTTTGGCTTTTCCCTGTGTCCAAGGCTCCCAAATGCCTCTTCCTTCACGAGTTGGGAAGGATTTGTGAAGGTGTTGGTTCTGCCTGGAATGCTCAGAAGCTGCTGCTGCACCTTTCCCCTGCCAGGTGCACCCTGCAGTGCTGCTTTGCTGGCTCAGGACTCTCCTGGACGTTACAGGGCAGCAATTTGATCCACACAGGAGCAATGCCTGGTGCCTGGTGCAGATTTTTGTTCATTTTTCCTTGGTGTCCATGAGCCTTTCTGCAGAGTCTCTCCCTGTAGCCTCCTGCAATCCCAGCTCTATTGGGATATGGACTCGAGAGTGGCAACCTTGTTCCACAAAGACTAATAAACAATTAATAGACTAAAAGACAGTTCTCTAATCTGGATCTGGATCTGCATTAACAAGACCTGAAACTCAGTCGTGTTACTTGTTTCCTGGGATATCCCTGCTCCTTTAAATCTGCAGAATCAGAATTATTCCAGAGGAAAAAGATTAATATATTCATTAATTGTCCATGAAAATTTCAAATGATGATGTGTCTAACCACCCAAAACTTCTAGGAAATACAACCTTTCATCGCCAGGTGTTTCCTGCGCTGCCAATTTTAAATTTTAACAAGCTCTGGGTGGCTGGAATGAACAGAATCCAGGTTTATTTTTGAAGTGTCATTTGCAATAGCCAAATAGCCCACAGTGCAGGCTGTGACCTGGTGGTGCCATCTCCTCAGGAGCCCCTGGTGCTGGAGGCCGTGTGGCGCCTGCACAGCGAGGACATCGCCGGCCTGCCCGAGCTGCTGGAGAGGTGAGCTGGGCTCTGGGGCTGTGCACATGGAGCTGATCCCCTAAAGCCTGCTGGAACATAATCAGGGATTAGTCAGGAGTATTCTGGACTGAGGATGGAGTCAGGTGCTGGGTGAGATTAGCAGGGTTTAGGAGCTGCTGTGGGTTTGGGGGTTACTCGGGGGTAATTAGCCCAGTGTAGGTGGGGGGGTGGCTCCTTGGTGTCCACCAGCTGGACTCGAGGAAAACTCTTGCAGGAGGTGGGTGCTTCCCTCTTCACAAAATCTTACACTTCTTTGGTCTGGCTGAGTTAACCTCCAGAGAATTGTTAGCCTAAGAATTTGGGGTTTTGTTTTTTGCCCCCAAGACCAAGTTGGGTGGGGCTTGGAGCAACCTGGTCTAGCAAAAGGTGTCCCTGCCCAAGCAGGGGGTGAAACAAGGGGAACATTAAGGTCTCTTTGAACCCAAACCCTTCCATTATCCCATGATACAGAGCTGACAACTCACCCATTTGTGAAGTTCAGGTTGTCTCCTTATTGTGTCCAAGGAAGGTCCCAGTGATCTTCCAGGCTTCTGATATTGGTTTACTTGTCTGTTCACAGTGAAAGCAATTTAAGGGAACCAAAGGCATAGATTAAAAATTTAATTTCTTTTTTGAAGCATTTTTATCCAAGTGTCTTAGAAATCGGAACTGAAATTCTTGTAGCAGAGTTTTCTCAACGGAAACTTTCATGTCAGGGATGAGGAAATACTTAGATGCACAATTTCACATACATTTTTCCTTTGCAGGATCTTTTTATGAAGCAAATAATATAAAAAGCAACTGCTTGTAAAGAAAACGTGCTGGTCCAAATTAAATAAATGAAGTGGCACGTTGAGGGCAGAGTGCACAGGTGGAGACAGCCAAGCCTTACAGAAAGCAGGAGGGATTGAACTGAAGGTGCTTTTGTGTGTTGCAGGAGCCCAGCAGCCCCAGCAGCAGTGGAGTGGCTCTGCAGCAGCCTCTGTGGCCTGTGTGAGCAGGCTGGGGACATCCCCTGTGGGGACACAGAGCTGGCACAGCGAATTCTCTCAGGCAAGGGCCTGGGCTGGGGGCAGGGCAAAACCTCTGAGGTGTAACAACATAACAACACAGGCCTCACTTTGTGTTTCCTTCCCTCCTTTCTCTGGGGAATCTAATTTTTATGTGTTTGGCAGATTTAGCAGATTTTCTCCCTTCAAAAAAGAATTGGTTTGGATTTTTCTGTCCCTTGGAATTATGGAAACTGAACTCAAGTAGTGGTGAGGGGTGAAATTCAGGGGTGATGCACTGGCATTGTGACACTCTGCAATGTCCCAGAGAGATTTTGGGCCAGAAATATTTCAGAGTTCATTTTCCCCCCTGTCAATGTATATTATTTATTTTCTTAGTTTATTTAGGGAAAATCCCCTCCAGTGTCTGAGTGTGGACCAGTGCAGCTGATCAAATACAGCCCCTCTGAGTCCTGCAGAGGTCATGGAGCAAAACTGCAAATCCTTTAGACTTCATAATCTTTGAAGTTCTGGATTCTTTTTCCTGGGAATCATTTTATTCCAAGACAGTAAATTATTCCTGCTGAGGGGAGGCTTTTCAGAGGCTGTTGGGACAGGTGGGAGGGGAAGGAGCAGGTGACCTGTGTGCAAAGGGGATGCTGCAACACCAATTCCTTCTTGATTTGCAGACTTTGCCATTGTGTTTCTTCAGAATGGCTTTGGGCAGGCCTCGGAGCTGGGAAGGAAGGTGGAATTCCAGAAGGTTGCCTGTGTAAGGACAAAATGAACCTGCTTGCAAATGGTGCTTTAATAAAGCAATTCCATTAACCTCTGGCTCTTGCTGAGTACAAATAATTCAGAGCTTGGAGCTGCAAGGGGGAAGGTGGTGGTACAGGTGCTGGAGTGGGGGAAATAGAAACCAGAATTCTTTTGTATGGAGAATTGCTCCAAGGTGGCACATCAAGGGGTTTTTAAACTTCCTTTCACCTGGATTGCTTGGGTCTTCCATTTGAATATGAGACATGGAATGCTGTAAGGTTGGAAAATGCTGCCCTTCTGTCTATTGTATCTGTGCTACTGCAGAGCCTAAGGTCAAAGTGAAGCTTTAAGAGCAACAAAACTCTTTGAGTCAATTTACTGTTTTCTGCATTGAACTGCAGTTCTTTAAGACTCTAAATGCCTCAATTTGTCAATTTTTGAACAGATCAGCCGTGCTGTCTTACAGAGAATGCTGGCATGTAAGTACTGCTGTGATCCCAGCCTCGTGCAGCCTCTGCTGTTCCCAAGACTTCTATTCCTTGCTCACTGCTGAATCCCTAAGGAGAAATCCTTTGCCTGGCTGCTTTGTCTGTGCTGTTGTGCATAATATTTATGTCACTGATTTTATTTGCCTCTGCTTTCTCTGTGGTTCTCCTAAAGCGTCTCCAGACACTGCAGATAATTTCTTGCCTTTTATGCCACTTTCTCTTTCTGCTCCCAGCTGTAACATCATACAGATACCTGACCCAAATTCCTGATTTTTAACAGGTTTGCTTGAAGCAGGTGGAGCAGAGAGGTTAGGCCAGGATCACTTTTGCTGCTCACATTTATTTTTTCTGCCTAGTAAATCAAACTTTGAATCGACAGCGGTGTGAGCGGTTTCGCTGACTCACTGCTTGCATTTGCAGGCTAATGTTTTCTGAAACCTCTATTTTTGTGCTGAGCAAAGACATCTGGTGTAGGTGTGCAGTCTTTAAACACCAGTGCTCATGAGCTGCAACGTGCCTGCCCTGGCCTGAGCTGCCCTGGTGCCACTGCTGAGGGCTCAAGGCAGCAGTGCCTGATTTACCAGCAGACCCTGACGCAGGGAGACTGAACACACTCACACGGGGGATATTTTTGTCCTGTGTCACAGCTGATCCTCACGGGGAGATGCTGTACCTGCTGTTGTCACGTTCCTTACACCCCTGGCTGGTGTCACCTGACAGTGCAGCTGCTGTCACTCCTGTCTCCTTAGTGACAGCGCTCCCCTGCTTTCCCTGCTGGTTTCAGTGCTGCTGCAGAGGCTGCTGCTTTCTCTCTGCTGTGAGGTGACCCCATCCCACCCCATCCCACCTCCCCTCCATCCCTGTGGGCGCTGCCAGCCCCATCCCCTGCCCCAGGTCTCACAGGGAGCTCTGTCTGTACACAGAAACGCCTCACAGACCTTGTGAGCTCTTCTAAAAAGGGAAAGCTGCAAGACAAGTGCTTTATTATTTAGTATGTATGAATCCCATCTCAGGTGGCCCTTTAACAGTTGCAAACCAACCCTTCTCAGCAGATCAGTGGGGATTTGGGAGGAGGAAGAGGAGGAGGAGGAGGAGCAGGCTGTTGGCAGGCAGACAGGAGTCTGCATCCTGCTCTTCATTTGCCCTTCCCGTTTGCGCAGCCTGCACTGCCACACTCGCAGGCTGCCTGCCTGCAAAGTGCATTCCGTGGGCTTTATGTAAGAGATTTTATTAGTCCGTGCTTTTGGGTCACCTTTGAGGGGGTCTCACTTCATTAATCTTTGGAGAACATTAGGATTTTTAATGTGTAAGAATTCCCTGTTACTGGGGACCTTCACAGGAGGGGAAGGACAGGCTGGGAGTAGCCTGGGAGCAGTGTGCTCACTGTGATGGTCTGGCAGTGCTGGACTGCTGTGCCTGCAGATAAGCTGAGTTTATCTCCTTTGCTTTATTCTCCCCTACTTAACCTTAAAGTATTGCTCAGCAGGAGAGGAGAGTGTTACATCCTAAAGCTGTGGTGGCATGAGAGGGACTCCTGGTTCGCTGCCCCTCAGTAAATTTTCTTTTCTGGTTTTTTTTCCTTAACGAAACGATTTGAATACACAAACAACAGTTGAAAGAGGAGGGTTTTCAAGGCACAAAGCAGTAGTGCTGCTGCAGCAGACTGCAAAGCAAAGGGTTTCCCAGTCTGTGGGCTCCGAGCGGTGTGGGCTGATCGTCAAGACAACGGCGCTGCGCAAGCTGCCAACCTGTTTGATCTCTGCCCGTCGTTTTGGGGCAGATCGAGCTTTTAAAGGAATTCCTGCTATGCAAATGGCACCTTACAAACGCGTGGCCCTCCCCCAGCCTGCTCTTTGTTCGTTTGCAGCGTGGTTCATTCAGCATTGTGCAAATCCCTGCCTCCAGACGGGCTTCACCGTGCTCACGCTCACAGATGCACTGGGGCTGGGTTTGGAAATGAAACCCCGATTTGTGTGCATTTTTAGATGGCTTCGTTATTAGCACGTTCTTGGGAACGTTTTTAAATTGGTTCAAGGTCAGTGGTAATAGTTTCTGAGTCTCTGTGTCACTTTGGGAAGAACCTGGTAAGAATTTAGTGCTGCTGAGTGGCTTCTGCACATTTCCCTGGTGGGGTCACCTCTGTGAAGGGGCACCAAGTGCTCACTCCTGTTAGTTCCCATGTGGGGTTTAGTATCACAGCTCTTTTCTCATTGGGTTTTTGTGTGTTTTGGGGTCCAGGGGTGCTGGATGCTGTTGGTAAAGAGAAGCAGGAAGATGTTTCCATGGTGCAAGCTGTGAGGTTCTGGTAAGAAACGTTCCAAACAGTGTCAGGGGGAGGCTTTTATCCACTGCTGCACTTCTTACTGGAATAGGAGGAATGTTGTGGGGTGTTTTTTTCCTTATTTACACTCCACCCACCCCTCCCAGTGCTACTTGTGCTTGGTATTCTCCTCTAATAAAACATGTGCAGACAAAAATACTTGTAAAAAAGATAAGGGCCAGGTAGGAGAGTGGGGTCTGGCAGTGCCTGGACCTCCCTCTTGTCATGCCAGAAATTCCCCATCAAGTTTTCTCACTGCTTCTGAGCAGAAGCACCTGGAAGGTGAAATAATTTCCAGCTCCTGCTTCCAAATTTGTTTTATTTAACTGCTGTGTACATGTCACCTTCAGCCCCATGCAGGGATACCCCTTAGGCTCAAATTTGGAAATCTGATGGCTGTGTGCTGTTGAGTAACCATGAGCTGTTTGGGGTTTTTAACACATGTAAAAAAGTGTATATTTATGGCAATTTGAGAAGATGGATGTAGAATAAAAATCAGTCACCCTAGGCTGCACCTGGCTGTTCTTAATTCATCAGCACCTGGTGGATCAGTATATATATATATGTATATATATAATCAGTACCTGGCTGATCATATTTAATCAATACCTGGCTGATCATATTTAATCAATACCTGGCTGACAGGTATAATACCATTGTTTCTGGTGTTTCCTTGTCCTTTGCAGGCTGAATGTGTTCAGTGTGTCCCTCTATGGAAGTGTGGCTCACCCGGATTCCCTGAGGCAGTTTTTCAGGCACACCCTGACTGAGGTGCTCACCTACAACCCCGTGCTGAAAGGTGGGAATGGGCAGGGACAGGTGTCTCCAGGTGTCCCCAGATGTGTCCAGTGCTCTGTCCCACACTGAGTGGGGAACAGCCTGGAGGAGCCAGAGCCAGAGCAGCCTTCAGGCTTCTTAGCTCCTTCCTGGGGTCTGTATCAGGCAAAAAAAAAGTCATCTGAGGGTCATAGTTCAGGTGAAAAATTTGGTTCTAATCCCAGATCAGTAATTGTGAAGCTTGAAGGAAGAAATGTGTTTGAGCTATGAGATCTATTGTAAAATCCCCAGGAGCTGTGATCTGGAGCTGCTTGTCTGTTGTGTGGGAGAGCTGTGTCTTTGCTGGCTCCCAGATGAGAGAGGTTCAGGAGGGAAAAAGCTGATTCCTTGCTGGTTCTCTGTGCATGTGCCATGCCAGCCCACACACGTGTGATCATGGGAGCAGCTCTGGGGTGGCAGTGCCATCATGGGATGGCCCAGCCCTTGTGCCACAGACCATGCTACAAAAACAAATGGGAGACAGAATTCCACTGGGCACTTTTTAATGGCTGCACAAGGGAAATTAAAGAGTTTTGGGTGTAGTTTAAAGCTTCCTGCTGAAGTTTTCTTTTTGTGGGTGCAGTGTCTGATGCCATCCAGATGCAGAAGGAGTGGAGCTTCACCAGGACTTCTCCCCTGCTCACGGCTCTGTATCGCAAGGTACCCCTGCCTGGTGGCACTCAGAGAACTTCATCATGTTGGGTTCATATCCACTGACATTCCTGAAATCAGATTATTGGAAATCAGTGCAACATTACCCACTTTGCAGAATCCAAACCAATCCCCAGAAACTCTGGGAGGAGAAAGCATGAAGGAAAAGAACTGGTATTTCCTAGTGCAAAGCACTTAATGAGAACAGAGATGCTGATTGGAGATGTGAATTTTCACTGGTGCAGGATAAGACATGAGTTCTGAAAGAATGGGAATTTTACTGATTATTGTATTGGAATTTTACTGTTTGTTTTACTGTTTATTCCAGTCCAGGCTGATATTTGAGCCTGGGAAGCTGATCAAAAGCTGCAGAATAGCTTGAAAAAAGTCACAGAAGATCCTTGTCTGTACTCCCCTGTTCCCTGTGGCTCCATGTCCCAGCTAACAGGAATTGCCATCCCTCCTGCAGCTGTTGGTGGCATTCAGTGTGAAGGAATCCATCTGCCAACTGCAGCAGGTCCTGGAGACCCACGAGGTGAACTGGCAGCACGTGCTGTCCTGCGTGTCCACGCTGGTGGTGTGCCAGGCTGAGGCTGAGCAGCTCTTTAAGGGTAGGTGGGCACTGCCAGCCTGGGGTGGGGAGCAGGGTAGCCACCCACCAGGGCTGCCTGGGCTTCCTGCAGGGAAAAGAGCAGCAGGAATTCTGCTTTCCCACTCAGCCTCTCCGTGGCTGTGGTGATGGGAATGCCAGGCCTCGTGCCTGCCACTTCCCAAACTTTGTGCACGGCCCAGGGTGGTTGTTTGATGATTACCTTCATTGCTAATTGGCGTGGTGATTACTGAACCTTAGTTCTGGCTCACCTTTGCTAGCAGAGCTTGTTTGTGAGAATTCCTGACTAATTACCCCAGTGCTGGACTCCCTGCAGGGAATCCAAGTGTGTTTGACAGTTGAAAGTGCATAAAAAAATAAAATCAGACCCCAGAGGTTCTCCAGGCTGCAATACACGTCCTGCCTTATGTTTTATCACAGATACTTGTCTTCATTGACTGCAGAAAATACAGCAGTGTTGTCAGGAGCAAAGTGTGAGCTTATTGTTTTATGCTCCTAGATCTTCTGAGCCATCTCCTGCTAAAGGCCTTTGGGAATTATGACATGGAAAATATGATCACTGCATTCCTGATTGCTCGTCAGGCTGCTCTGGAGGGCCCTGCTGTCTTCATGCCCTACTCTGAGTGGTTTAAGGTGAGACTGAGTGAGGCCTGATGACTGGTGAGCTTTGTTTTAATTGTGCATAAGGAATGTTCTGCTCTGTGGAGAAAGCCTTGTTCCAGACAGGACAACCAGGAATGAGAATGGGGGAAGAAAAATAAAAAAGAAAGCTACAAGTGATTGCATTGATATTAGGAATGACTGAATATTTATTCCTCTCTTTGTGTCTGCAAAGAATAAATTTATTTGGCTTCCCCCAGTTTTCCCTCCTTTCATCTTTTAAGTCCACCTTGCCTGTTGTAGTTATTTGCTAGGAATGCAGACATGTAATTCCTGTTATTATCATCACCTTGGATGGATTTCAGTGTCTTGATAAGCAGCACTGTTGTTGTTGCATAAGTTGGGGGTTATGGCAGAGGAAGCATTCCTGTTTCCTGGAGGTTTGCATGCAGCTGTAATTGCTGTGTTTGACCTCACAGATAATTGGTTGTTGCTTTTAACTGTAAACAGGTGGGTATTTCAGGGATGCAAATCCAGCCTGGAAATTCCTTTGTATGAGTTTGCAAATCTAAGCTCAGCTTTGGCTGATGGAGTGTCCAGGAGGTATCAGAAGGTAAACTGGTTGTGTTCTCTGTAGTCTCAGACTGGTTGTTTTCCTTAGAATGCCCAGACAAACCTGTGTACAAACCTGCAGATTCGTGCTTCCCTCATGAATCTCAATCTTTTGGTGCATCTCAAAGCTGCCTTGTTTAAGTGTTCTCATGGCAGCAAACTTCCACAGAGACTTCTGTGAGTCACCATGATCCAAGGGAGCTCCTCTGCTCTGGAGCCAGGAGAGCTGGGGGTGCTCACTTGGAGAAGGCTCCAGGGAGAGCTCAGAGCCCTTTCCAGGCCCTAAAGGAGCTCCAGGAGAGCTGCAGAGGGACTGGGGACAAGGAATGGAGGGACAGACACAGGGAATGGCTTGGATGGGATATTGAATCCAGGGCTGGATGGGATATTGGGAGGGAATTCCTGGCTGGGAGGGTGGGGAGGCCCTGGCACAGGTGCCCAGAGCAGCCCAGGCCAGGTTGGATGGGCCTTGGAACAACCTGGGGCAGTGGAAGGTGTGGCAGGGGATTGCATCTAGGTGGTCTTTAAGGTCCCTCCCACCCAAACCATTCCATGATTCTACAAACTTCCTCTGGAGACTTTTCTCCAGATGGATTCCCCTGACAGAAATGGGATGTTTGGAATTGGTGTGCTCGGTTATGGCACTGCTTGGATGAGGATTCTCTCCATGCTGAAAGGCTCTTTTGCTTTATCCCCTGTTTCAGGCTTCCTTTGGGAATGCTGGTGGCCACCATGGGAGCAGTAAGAAAGCTCTGGTTTTCCTCTTTGAGTTCCTGTCAGAGCTGGTGCCCTTTGAAGCTGCACCATACCTGAAGGTGAGAAGGTTTTCAGGTCCAGGACTGCCCCAAAGTGACTGTCCTTGTGCCTTTCAGCAGGTTCAGCTCATTATAAATGCTGTTATAGTAATTGGATTACTTCTGGTTCATTATTCAAACCCTTTTCTTCCTGAAATATGGAACGACAAGATTCTTTTATTGATGGGGAGAATTCCTTTCGTGGAATGAAGTTTAAGAACTTCACTGATCTTGTTGGGTTGTTGTTGGGAAAAATGATGTCAGTTGCCATGAAAATGATTGATCCTGAACTAAGCAATAATACCTTCTTTGGTACTGTTATATTTGGGGAATATTTGAGGTAAACATTATAACAGAATAGAAATAGAATAGAATAGAATAGAATAGAATAGAATAGAATAGAATAGAATAGAATAGAATAGAATAGAATAGAATAGAATAGAATAGAATATTTGAGGTAAGCATTACTCAGGATTAATTAGCTGGAATTTTACCTGGATTTCCTGTGACAGTGATCCAAATGTTGTTGTGATTTCCAGGTGCACATCCTGTACCCCCCCTTTGTGCCCACCAAGCACCGCTCCCTGCTCCTGGAGTACATCACCCTGGCTAAAACCAGACTGGCAGACCTCAAGGTCAGCAAACATTGTCTCTTTTGGGAAGAGCTCATTCTGGGTCTGTCAAACCCTGCTGTGTGTGACCAGCTGCTCCTCTGCCCTCACACAGGTGGCCATAGAAGACATGGGGCTCTATGAAGACCTCTCTGCCTCCTCTGAGGAGGCTGTGCAGGTACTGCTGCTCTGGCTCCCAGTTTTCTCATCAGCCACGTCCCTTTTTCCTCTGGAAAAGCACTGAGGTTATCAACCTGCCTGCCACTCCAAAGCTGAGTGTGCTGCCAGCTTCAAGCCAGAGGTTTTAGTGGCCATAAACACGGGATCTCCCCAGTTTTCATGAAAATTGGAGTCACATTTTATAGGGATCTTGATTTTTTTTTTTCAGTGGGGCACTCCATCTCTGTGGTGTGGGACCAAAGTGTGCATATTCAAAGGAGATTTGGGGATGGAATGTGCACTCTGCAGTTTCACACAGTGGTTGGGGATAAATTTTGGGTAACAACAGTGATTTCTAAGGAAGTGTTTGGCTTTATTATTCCTTCCTACATTTTGGGCAGAGGAAGAGGCCTCACTTACTTACATGATGACATGAAATCCAGGCTGGAGGCAGGGCAGCTGAATATACTGCAAGAATCCCAGTCCTGTGATGAACTCACAGGCATAAGCAGAGAGTTAATTTAATTTTTCCAAGCCTGATCTGGTTGTCAGTGGAGAAACTTGTTACAGCTTGGGGTGTGTTACAACTCAAACAAGAGAAACCCGGGGTGTCAGTGCCTCTGCCTGCAGGCACAGGCTGGAAGGGGGGATGAGGTGTCTTAATTCCACATGTACAACTAAAATAGAGTCACAGTGAAGGAAATGCAGGACAGAAGAGGTAAGTTTATCATCCCCCTCCATTTCTCACATCTTCCTCTCACTCCTGTGAGGCAGCCCCAGGCCCAGGCACTCCGTGATGTTGAAAAGGCCCTTCAGATATTTGAAAACACAAGGAAGATCCCAACTTCTGTGATAGAAGCCAGGTACTGTGTGCTTTTCAGCTTTACAACTCCTCCTGGGCTTAGCTAGAATAATAATCATCATAATAACAATAATTGTAGAAGCCAAGTCTGAATCAAAATAAGAAAACAAGAAAAATTGAGGATGTGAGCAAGGGAGGTTTGGGGAAGTTCTTCCCACTTCCTGAGGAGTCATCTTAATACAAGATATTTGTGGGGAGAGTGAAAAGGCACATTCCCCTGTGCAAAAGAAGTCCAGAATCATTACAATAAACAAGCAAAATGAAAGAAATGCAAACCCCTTGGCTAACCTGAACCTGGTTTGTCCATGGTTATTCACATTACCATGAGCAGTTTGTATTTGCAGGAGCCCAATTAACTCCTGAGGTGTGGAGATGGCACTTTGGACCTCTGGCATTGTTCATGCTTTGCTCTGTTTATTTTCACAGCATTTTCAGACGACCATATTTCACTTCCTGGTTCCTCCCAGCTCTGCTCAGGCCCCGTGTGGTCAGTATTTGGCTTTTTTTCCTCTGCCCCTCCCATCAGCTGTGTTTGTGCTCACATCATTTGCCCCTGACCTGCCTTTTCCTCTCTTGCAGCTCCCTAAAACCCCAGATGGGTGCATGGCTTTTATAGACTCCTTGAAGAGGTATTCAGACATCCCAGGGTTGTTTTCTGTGCTGCTGGGCTTTCTTTTTGGGACATTTGGGATGAGATTATCAGAGGCTTTGACACCTTGGTCACAACCAACCTCCTGGCAGGGCTTGGTGGCCCAGCTCTGGGGCTTGCAGGTGGTGCATGGAGGAGCTTTGTGTAGTCTTCAGGTCTGTAATTAGTCCTCTGGCCACTGTGAAATCATCATTTAGGAGTCCCTCTGGCTCCAGGCCAGGTACATTTTTATGCAAATCTTGAAGGGTACAGCTGAATATAAAATGTCCCCAGGAATATGAGCTCCCTCTGTGAAAGGCTCTTTGGGAGGGGATAAGGGAGGAGTGAAAGGAGAGACTTGGATGCCTGTTAATGCTCAAGGGGCACCAGGATGGACACAGCTCCTCTCAGGACTCGAGCTTGCCCTTCCTGCATGTTCAAAAATGCTTTTCTGCACTGCAGGAACAGCTTCAGTTTACATCCAGTAGTTCCTCTGTAACCTCTCATGAAGGAAGAATGTTTGCAACACTGCCTGCAAATGAGGTCCTGCCTTGTCATTCCAGTCTGCCTCTAAAATTAGAGGCTGGATCATTTAGTTTAAATGAAAGTTGTAAGAGGAGCAGCTGGGTTCAGGGGAGCCTGGTGGGGTGTGCTCCCAGCAGAGTGCCTGCCCTGCAGAGAGCAGGTCACACCACGTTCATGTTTGACATCTGGGAGTGCTGCAGCTCACAGCACACACACTTTTGGGATCTTAGGCATCAACTAGATATGAAATGGGCATTAAAATATGGATTAATAACATATACACAGTGCTGGGTTTGTGTGGGCTCCACGTGTGCAATGCTGGCTGTCAGAGCCTTGGGTAGGAATCTCTGCCCCTCATGGCAGATGATTTAAAAATGCTTCAGATGCTCTTTATGCTTCAGAGTCCCTCTAATTACATTTCAGAGAAGGGCTGTTGTTTGTGCTCATTTAATTAAGCTGCAGTTTGTGGTTATGGAGGATCATAAATCTCTTCTTTTTCACAGAGCTGATAAAATACCTTCCAACTTGTACTCCACATACCTGCAAGCCTGTCAAGCAATGAAAGAGAAGGTGTTACAAGGTAAAAAAATACAACATTTACTAATGGATCAGTATGAAACATTAATTTTCCCATTGCTGCCCTCCTGAACTGAAAATATCCAAAGATTTATGACTGAATAGGTATTTAATCCATATAAATAAGTGCTATGTCCTTTGTGTTGTACTGAGGTGCTAAATTCTCACTCCAGCAATGGCTGCTTGTGCCAGCCCTGCTTGGGTGGGATTTTTGCAGTGCCTGTGCTGTGCTGAGGCTGCAGATGATGCCTGAGCCTGAGCTGGCTGCATTCCACCTCCCAGAGCTTCCCATGAATCAGCGTTTGCAGCCTGAGCCCGGAGCCTGCTGTGCTGGGAGCTGTGCTGATCCCTTGTGCAATGCCTGAACCCCTGGCATCCCCTTCTCAGAGGGAATTTGGGAGAGCTGGAGGGGCAGGAGGGGCTGGGAAAGGGATTGCAGCTCCTGGTTTATTGGGGTATGGGTGGGAGGCGATTCCGGGTCCCATCGCCGCGGCTTTGCCGGGGCAGGATTAGGGATATTTAATGAGGGTATTTAAGGAGCTCTGCCGCCTCTGTCAGGAAAGTATGAGTTCCAAACGCACCTCCCAGTGCTTTACACACAGTGGGAAGGTCAGGCCGGGGAGCAGAGATGGTTCCCAGAGCGTGGTGGGGATAAGTTACAGATGTGGAGATCGATGTGCAGCCGAGCCCTGCTC
>VWYE01009588.1:73361-102441 GCA_013398995.1 Alaudala cheleensis | reverse complement strand
TGGGTGGGAGGCGATTCCGGGTCCCATCGCCGCGGCTTTGCCGGGGCAGGATTAGGGATATTTAATGAGGGTATTTAAGGAGCTCTGCCGCCTCTGTCAGGAAAGTATGAGTTCCAAACGCACCTCCCAGTGCTTTACACACAGTGGGAAGGTCAGGCCGGGGAGCAGAGATGGTTCCCAGAGCGTGGTGGGAATAAGTTACAGATTCATGCTTGGATGTGGAGATCGATGTGCAGCCGAGCTCTGCTCGGGGCCTGCGGGGCTTTCTGGAGATGCCGTGGCTGGAGAGGCGGGGCAGGGGCGTCCCCGGGCTCCGCAGATGTGCAGCGGGCTGGCATCCCTGCGGGATGGGATGGGCTCCCTGCGGGCTGGGAGGGACCCGCAGGATCCCGCAGCTCCGCGGGACGGGCTCCCTGCGCTGCCACTGACCTCTAGTGGCACCGCCCGGGCCGTGTGCCGCCCTCCCGAGCAGCCTCAGCCCTGTCCCCTCCTGTCCCCTGCGCTCTCCTCCTGCTCCCTGCCCCACCCCTGGGCTCGGAACACAGCCGGGATTTAGGGCAGGACTGAGCCCTGGGCAGCCCCAAACCCCAGCTGTCAGTGCTCACCCTTGCACACTCAGTGAGCTCCCAACACCTTCTTTTACAACGTGTTTACAACCAGTATCAATTTTAGCCTTTGCTGTTTGTGCTCTTGTTCCTGGGTGATTTATTCCTGGCCCCCTACAAGAAGTTGTTCCTGTCTAAGGATCTCTGGGGGGTTTGGGGCTGTGGCAGTTGCTGGTGGCATCTTTTTCTAGTGGTAAAAGGAATTCCCTTTTTTTATCCCTTCCCTTAAACAAAAAGCCAGGGTGACATGGGACATGTGGAGGAGCTGATGATGTGTCCATGCTGTAATTCCTGTCTCTGCATTGTGAGCCTGACTCCAGTCTTGAGGACAGCAAATGTTTCTGTGAGGGGCAGAGCTAAAGGAAGTGGAAAGAAAACTCTGAAAACAGAACTTTTTTTGCCTCTCATCTTAAAAAACCGAATTCCTTTTTGCAACCAGGCATAAACCCATAAAATATTAATTGAATAGCACATTCTGAGGGTGAAAACAAAGCTGTGTGTGTGGCAGACTGACAGTTTGGGGTTTTGTTAGAGCTGCAGGGAGAGGAAATTCTGCTTTCCACAGAAAGTGCTGAATGCATTTCCTCTCCTCCTTGCCCAGANGCCCCACCCCTGGGCTCGGAACACAGCCGGGGTTTAGGGCAGGACTGAGCCCTGGGCAGCCCCAAACCCCAGCTGTCAGTGCTCACCCTTGCACACTCAGTGAGCTCCCAACACCTTCTTTTACAACGTGTTTACAACCAGTATCAATTTTAGCCTTTGCTGTTTGTGCTCTTGTTCCTGGGTGATTTATTCCTGGCCCCCTACAAGAAGTTGTTCCTGTCTAAGGATCTCTGGGGGGTTTGGGGCTGTGGCAGTTGCTGGTGGCATCTTTTTCTAGTGGTAAAAGGAATTCCCTTTTATTCCTTCCCTTAAACAAAAAGCCAGAGTGGCATGGGACATGTGGAAGAGCTGATGATGTGTCCATGCTGTAATTCCTGTCTCTGCATTGTGAGCCTGACTCCAGTCTTGAGGACAGCAAATGTTTCTGTGAGGGGCAGAGCTAAAGGAAGTGGAAAGAAAACTCTGAAAACAGAACTTTTTTTGCCTCTCATCTTAAAAAAGTGAATTCCTTTTTGCAACTAGGCATGAACCCATAAAATATTAATTGAATTGCACATTCTGAGGGTGACAACAAAGCTGTGTGTGTGGCAGACTGACAGTTTGGGGTTTTGTTAGAGCTGCAGGGAGAGGAAATTCTGCTTTCCACAGAAAGTGCTGAATGCATTTCCTCTCCTCCTTGCCCAGATGACTCCAAAGCAGAGCCCAGCCATTCCAAGGAGCCTCTGGAGCAGCTGAAGGCTGAGCTGGCTGAGCTCAGGACTCTGGTTGTGCAGCAGGCTCAGTGGGAAGGTAGGAGGGAGCTGCTTCTCCCTGACTGTCCCAAAAGCTGCCTGGATAAAGTGTGGCTGGTGCTGGCCAAAGGCACAGCAGGAGTTGCTGCCACCTGAAGCTGGAAATCCTTCAGAGCTGATAATCCTGCCAGCTATGAATATGTACATTTTAATGTCTGCTGGATTCCCCTGCTTAATTTGGGGCTTATCCTTGTGATAACCACACCAACCTCTGCTGCCCCACTCCTGGGGCTCACCTGGTGGCTGGGACCCCTTTGGAAAGCATTTTCCTCTCTGGTTGTTACAATAAAGCAGAGTTTTAACTGCTGTGTGATTGGCACACCCAGTAACCCAAAAACACCTCTGTAAATACATCAGCTTGTTGACTATTCATACATTTCATGCATGATTCAAACATTTCTTTGAGATGTTCTCCCTTTGTGGTCTTAATCCCCCCCAATCTGCTCCCATTCCATCTTGTAGCTTTATTTCTTCTGGTGGCTCCATTCTGCTGCCTCTCTGATAATTGGGGTCTGTAAATCCTCCTCTGGTTTCTGTCATTGTTATCTTTGTCCAGATGAGATAATCCACAAATGTGAGAAACTTCCTGATTATCTTTACTCTTTTCTGGGTTATATAAACAAAAGCAATCTTTAGTATACTTTTTTATCACTATTTATATATTTATCACTCTATATTTTTATCACTACTATTTCTAAGTTCCATTAAGAACAGGAATAAAAGAAAGTGTGTTAATACAGCATAACTTTTCAACATTTCACATGTAGTGTTCACTTTAATATTTGTGAAAAGCCACCTTTATAAGATGTATTTATAACAATAACAGAAATAAACTCTATTAATGCAGCAAAACTTTCTAACATTATGCACATAATATTTACTTTAATATTTGTGAAGAGACAGCTTTATAAACTATAGAAATACAGAAATACAGCAAAACTTTCTAACATTATACACATAATATTCACTTTACTATTTGCAAAGAGCCAGGTGTATCAGATGTATTTCTATATGTATTTCTAACACGAATATGTGTATTTCTTTCACTCCTGCTGTGNTCCTCTGGTTTCTGTCATTGTTATCTTTGTCCAGATGAGATAATCCACAAATGTGAGAAACTTCCTGATTATCTTTACTCTTTTCTGGGTTATATAAACAAAAGCAATCTTTAGTATACTTTTTTATCACTATTTATATATTTATCACTCTATATTTTTATCACTACTATTTCTAAGTTTCATTAACAACAGAAATAAAGTGTATTAATACAGCATAACTTTCCAACATTTCACATGTAGTGTTCACTTTAATATTTGTGAAAAGCCACCTTTATAAGATGTATTTATAACAATAACAGAAATAAACTATATTAATACAACAACATTTTCTAACATATACATAGAATATTTACTTTAATATTTGGGAAGAGCCAGCTTTATAAACTATAGAAATACAACAAAATTTTCTAACATTATACACATAATATTCACTTTACTATTTGCAAAGAGCCAGGTGTATCAGATGTATTTCTATATGTATTTCTAACACGAATATTTGTATTTCTTTCACTCCTGCTGTGCTGGTGCCCTCCCTGCAGCCGTGGCAGCTCAGACTGCCGTGGTTTCAGACAGGCTCGGCCGTGTCCTGGCTGACAGCAGCGAGGAGGAGGAGGATGAGGCTGCTCCTCAGGATTCCCCGGTGCCCGTGGCTGTCCCTGCCCCCAGGGTGGCCCCCTGCCACCAGAGCGTGAGTAGCACCTGCCTTGGGCTGAGGAACAGGGAAAAACGCATCGGGATGGGAGGTGTGAAAGGCTGCTTTGTCTGCCCCGAGCAGGAAATGCCCTTCTCCCTTTGTCTCCCTTTTATCCTGCCCTGCACGGACCTTCCCTGTGTTTTCACCACCTGGAAGTTGCTGGAGCTGGAGATGTTTTCTCCCAGAGCAGCCCTGTGATGAGCAGGGATTTCCTCAGCAGATTGTCTGTTTGTTGTGTGCTGGGGTCATCCTTGGGCTTCATTTTCCACCCTTAGTGGCAGTGGATCTGTAGAACTTGTAGTGAGTCTCATTAACCAATTTGTTTCCTTGTTTCAATGGCAGGAAATGTAATACAAAGCAAAAAAACTGGGTTTAGGTGTGCAGCCTGACAAGCAGGAGTTGGCAGGGTGGGTTTTATTCCAGGTTTATTCCTTTTTATTTCAGGTTGTTGATCTTCTGCTGACATCATTCTGCCAAACCCTGCTGGCTGCTTCCTCTTTTAACCCTCCTGACAGGTGAGATGGGAGTCAAAGGGAACCAAAACTGGGTGAAAAGCAGAATTCCGGCCCTTGTGCAGGGCTAAGGAGGGACTTGGGGTGGTCATACCCCAAAAAACTGGGTGAAAAGCAGAATTCCAGCCCTTGTGCAGGGCTGAGAAGAGAATTTGGGTGCTCATACCCCCCGTGTCAGGCTGGCAGCTGCAGGTGAAGTGTCTGCACTCCAAGAATGAATGCTCTCAGAGGTACATGAGTAAATAAAACAGGTTTCTGCTCTGTTGTTACAGTTCCCTTCAGCTGAGTGGCCTTTGGCTCTGCCCTGTCCCAGGGATCAAACACCCCCCACAAACAGTCCCTGGATGTTTCAGCCTGGCAGTGGGGGGATGGCAGTGAGACCAATCCCTTTTGTGCTGGGATTCCTTCCCCCTGGGAGTTCTGGCCTGGCTGAGGAGCAGAGGCAGCCCTGGGAGCACTGCTGGTGCTCAGCTCCTCCTTGCTGCAGCAGAGCCTTGTAAAACACGATGGGCAAATCACATTATGTCAGTGGAAAATCACTTTGTTGGGCAACAAGGCCGTGCTGAGGAGCTGGCTGGGATCCCAGCTGCCCTCCCTGGCAGCCAGGGCATCCTTCCCTCTCTGGCACTGCTCTGCCCTGATGAATCACTGCTGAAAACCTGACTGCAAGGGCCCTGTGACAAACAGGAGTCCCAGGAAATGGTGTCTGAGCACAGCTGCCACCTGATCTCCTCTGAGGATGGGTTTTTGTGTGATCTGAGTGGGAGATTCCCTCCCTGCCCCTGCTTTACAGCAGGACCTTGTCATTGCATCCTCCTTGCTTTGTGTGTTGATGCCATTTATTGCCCTGCCTCTGTTTACCCTGAGCCCCAGGCAGCTCCCCTGTCCTTGTTGTCACCTCTGGGGCCACTTTAGCCTTCTGAGATGACACCAATTATTTGGGATGCCATCCATTGTGTGAGGGGGGCTGTGTCTGCAGGGGTTCTCTACTCAGGCACCCCAAAAAGTGCCCCTTCCTTTGAGCCTGTGCATGGAGTGATGACTGTGCTGTGTTTACAGACAAGCATGGATCAGCTCCAGGCTGTTTGAACATCCTTTAATTACCTGTTCCTGTGCTGGGGACAGATGTAATGAGCCTGTGGTTTCCCTTTCTGCAGGCAGGGCCCGTGCCTCTCCCTGCTGGTGAGGATGATGTGTGGGCACAGGAATCTCCTGCCCGCCCTCCTGGGCAGGCTCTGCCAGCTCCTTCACCATCAGGTCAGTTTTCCAGCTGCAATCCTGTGCTGCCAAAGGCCATTTCCTGACCTGGGGGGGCATGGCCCTGTCTGGGCTGCACTGGGGAGGGACTTCACTGCCCTCCAGGCTCCCAAAAAATTCACCCTGGTTTGGTCAACGACCGTGGAGCTGCCCTCGGGAACGTGAGGAGAATTTTTCCCTGCAGAAACACCACTGGGGGAAGGTTAATGCATTCTGAGACATTTCAACAGGAGCTAAAATAGGCAAGTTTAGGGAAGAGGCAAAAGGAAAATGCTAGAATGCTGCATTCCTAAGCTTCCACGTTTGATAATTTAGTTGTAAAAAATTTAAAAATAAAATTAAGGTACTCCTACCTCAGCTGCAGCAGTGCATGGTTTTGTTATTAAAGAACTCCTTGGTTTATTTCCTCTGCCTTGTGATATTGCAAGGGTGAAAATAAGAGGGTGTTAAACTAAATTAGTTGTCAGAGAAGCCTTGAGAATCCCAAAATCTGAATTTACAGTGAGTTGTTTCAAGTTGCTGCATTACAGAAACCTGCAGCTCTGCTCAATCTGCTCAATTGTTGCTGCACTGCTGGTGAGCAGAAACTGTTCTGCTCCTTCACTGAGTCTGAGCTTTTTTCCCTCAGAAAGGTGTTTTGGTAGAATATGTTACAATAATACAAGTGAAAATGAATTATTAAAACATTACAATGGTACAAAATGTAATGATATTACAAATGAAATGTTACAAAGTTACCAAAAATGTCTTTCCTGCCCTTCCCTGATTTTACTTTCCAGGGTCCTTCCCTCGGTGCTGCTCACATTTTAGGACTGGCAGCTTTTGTGATCCACTTGAGTGAATGCAGAGCTTTAATTCCTGAAGTGGAAGCCAGTTTTGGAGTTTCTCAGCCTGCTCCTGGAAAGGCCCTTTCTGTTTCAGAGTACTGGAGCTCCTTGCTCGTGTGCAGGACAGAGGAGTCCTTTGTCTTCTGCTTGAGGTGACAGGGGGCATCCAGCCCCTCCCTGCTCCCCCAGGTTTTTGGGGAGCTGGGAAGGGCTCCTGTGGAGGATTTCCAGAGCTCATGGAGGTGGCTGAACCAACCAGAAAAAGGAGTTTTTCCTTTTCTCTCTCAGGTTTTGCAGTGCAGCAGCAGCTTATCTGATGTGCAAGTTTTCATCCTGCTCTCGTGAAGATTTTTGTGCCTTGATTCCTCCTGGCCTGATTAAAAAGGTAAAAAGGGAAAAAGGTTTTGCTGTTATCTGTGGAAAGGCTCAGTGAGCACAGAAACCCCAAAATTCTGAGCTTTTAGGATTCCAGCACAGCCTCCTGCAGGATGTGGTGTTTTTGTTCCAGCTGCAGTTCCTGGTGCCACGGCTGTGCCTGGAGGCTCGGGGGGTCCTGTGTGAGGAGGCCAGAGCTGCCCTGAGCTGGAGCTCCCTGTGCTGCCCCTCTCTGAACTACAGGAGAGCCAGCCTGTGCTTGTGGAGGCAAGGAAGCTTCCAAGAGCTCCTGAAGGAAAAGGCATTCCAGGTGTAAATCTTCTCCATCACCCAAACTCACCCTCTAATTCTCAATTTTTTAGATCTGCCCTTTGCAATTTCCTTATTGGTGATCAAAAGCTTCTTGTAAGAACTTAATGGCTGAAAGTAAGAGCTAAATACCTGAAAAGTTGTCTGACAGCTGAGTTGTGTGGGCTGGGACGTGTGCTTGGTGTTATTTGATGGGGATGATAAGGCAGAAAGAGAAAAACAGAGCTGAAAGTTTTGTGTCCTACTTCTTGGAAAAGCAGGAAGCTTGGTGAGCTGTAGGAGCTCAGGAGCTGCAGAGCAAAGGCCTGTCCATCACCCTGGCTCCCTGCTGTGCTCTCTGTGAAGTGATGGAGAGGCAAACAACTGGAAATCCTTGCTTTTCTGGTGCTTTTGTCTAAAAGCCAATGTTCCCCTGAGCCACCTGTGCTCCTTGGGCTGCCTGGCTCAGCCTCACTCAAACCATCTCAGCCTTTCCCTTTGTACCACCCCAGCAGAGCCTCTGATTTGACAGACTCTCTTTTTTTAACCTACTTCCTCTAAAACCAGTTTGACTTTGTGCAGAGGAGTTTGTGGTGTTCCTAGAATGACTCCCTGTGCTTGGCTCAGTGGCCAGGGCTGGAACACCCCTGTGTTCCAAGCTCTCTTTGATGCCTGTCTGACTGAGGTGCTTGGCTCATTTTACCTTCATTTCTAACAACACCACATTCATCCTGGTGCCTGGGCTTGGGGGTGATGAGTGTGTTTGGGAATGTCAAAGGGGTGGGTGTGTGTGAGACAGGCCTCATGGGATTTCCATGGATTTTTTTGAAAGCCAGAAGGGTTTTAGCTTGAGTTTTTCTTAATAAGAGAAACAGCACAGGAACTTCCTGGGGTTGATGTCTCTTCTTTCCTGTCTCTTAATCCTCGTGGGATTGTGTCTGGAGATGAGGTGAAAGTGGGTTTTATGCTGGGCAGCAGGTGGCTGCTCTGCACAAGTGATTTCCCTTGCTGTTCTTCCCTGCTCCTAAATCCTGGCTTTTCCCAGCTGTCTTTCAGAGAGTGGCTGCTGATGGAGCTGGAAGTGTGCCCTGACAAGGACATCCTCTCTGCTTCAGAGAGGTAAGGGCCAAGGGGCTCTGCTGGAAAGGGAATAGTCCAAGAGTTTCCCATCAAAATTAGGGAAAAAGCACTGAAAATCAGGCAGTGAATGAACAGTTGCTGCAGGATACAAATGCCTGTTTCCTGCTGTGGTTTGTCCTGAGTTCAAGCACTGCTGGAATGAGGTAGGTGTGTGTTTTTCCTTGAGGAAGGCCAGGCTGGACAGGGCTTGGAGCAGCCTGGCCTGGTGGAAGGTCCCTGCCTGTGGCAGGGGTGGGACTGGGTGGGCTTTCAGGTCATTTCCAACCCAAAGCATCCCGTGGTTCTGTGAGGCTCCCCCTGCATGTGCAGCCCTTCCAAATCCCTTGTCACAAACCCTCCCTTGTTTCTGGGAGCCAGAGCTGGGTGGGGTCTGCTGGAGGACTCCTCATGTCTGTTCTTCCATGGTGCTTTTATCTGAGCACACATCACTCCTCACTCCTGATGAGTTCACATCAAGGGAAGGGCACCACTCCAACAGATTTCCCATCCGCTCCTTTTCCATGCTGCAGACAGGATTTCCATCACTGGGCCATCTACCAGAGGTACCTCCCTGCACCTTCTGCTGCTGGTGGCTGTGATGGGGACCTGGAGGAGGCGTGTGGGGTCATCCTCAATGCCATCCTGGACTCCTCACACAGGTACTCTGAGCCATGGCCTCCCTTTCTCCCCCAGGCTGTGCACTGGGAGCTTTGTCCCTTCCTGGGGCTGGGGCAGCCATTCCCTCCTGGCCTGGCTGGGAGGGGGAGCTGGGAGGTGGCCCTGTGACTCACCAGTCTGTGCAGAAGCATCCTGCTTTAGGTGGCAGAGGTCTGGGGCTGCAGCCACCTCATCTGGCTGCCCTTTTAAAGTTGCCTTTGAACTCAGGTTTGTGTGGCCAGACAAGCACCAGAGCCCCAGGGGAGTGGCTGGAGCTGGAAAATGAGGAGGGAGGTTAGAGGAGAGCTGGTGTTTCAGCTACAGCTCATTTGAGGCACAGTGTTTGAGCTCTGTGTTCATCTGAAGCATCTGTCTGTATTTAATTGTGCTTTCCCCTGGGCCAGCAGGGTGAGTGACCTCATGTGTCCCCCAATTTCAGGCTGGACCTGGGAGGCTGTGGCCAGTCGAAGATGTCAGTGAGCCCTGAGATTCTCTGCAGGCTGCAGGTGATTTCAGACTCTGAGGTGGATGTTTGGTCCTTGAACTTGACCTAAGTATTCCCTCATTCCTCACTGCTGGTGATGTTCCATTCAGCTCTCAGGTGTGAGCTGAGGTGTGGGGATTGAGAGAGGCTTTTCTTGTGGATCTCTGGTTGCTCCAGAGAAACAAAGAGGCTTTGGGAGCAGGCTGGTGTGTGGCCCTCACTGCTTTCCCCACCCCCCTGTTCAGGAGCTGGTGCTGGAGCTGAGGTGCAGGCCAAAGCTGCTTCCTGGCTGCTCAGCTGCCCAGAGACACTTCCTGCTCGAGATCCTCCAGGGAAGACTGACAGGCAGCCAGCAGGGATCTGCTCTGAGAGAGCAGCTGTGGAGGCAGCAGGAGCTGCTGCTGCACAGGAGGTGAGTGCAGGCCTGAGCAGCTGGGGTGAGCTGCTGCTCACAACACTGCACTGCTGCTCAGAACACTGCACTGCTGCTCAGGGTGTGTGCAGTGTGCTCCCCTCTGACTGCACACAGTGACAGTGACACTGTGCAAGGGATGCTTATTGCCTGGCACCCCCTGGAATTAGCTGTGTCCCCATGTACCATCCTGGGCTGCCAGGGTGGATGTCTCACATCTTCCTGGGGAGGCTGATTCCCTCCCTGACAGTAACTTCAGTTTCCATTCTTCCCTGCCTGAGGGTTCTGGTTGGGCTCCCTGCATCCACCCTGGTCACCACGTGCTGGAAAGGGAACAAAACAGTGCTGGACTGTGGCAGCTTCTTCTGTTTCGTGAACTCTGAGCTGGTAGGTGTTGTTGTGAGCCAAAGGGTGATTGCTCATGGGTAAATGCTCTAGATAAAGACCTTAAATTTGAATTTAGGGAAGGAGGTTGCATCCAAACTGTGGCTGCCCCATCCCTGGGAGTGTTCAAGGCCAGGTTGGAGCAACCTGGGCTGTGGAAGGTGTTCCTGCCCCTGGCCCCTTCCAACCCAAATCATTCCATGATTCTGTGACTTCTGGGTTCATTCATTTGGAATTATGGTGGCATTTTACAGTATTAAGAGCAAATCCTTGGGAGTCACTTTGTGTGGTGAAGTGGGTTACAGACAAACCATGGAGGCCTGGAAGGGGCTGAGCACGAGCCCTTCTCCAATCCCTCTGTCATGCCAGGGCCTTGCACTGTTTTGCTGTGAGTGAGATCCTCCTTATCCTCCTGAGGAACACCCAGGGACATCCCACAGCTTTCTGGGAGGTCATTTGACTTGCAGGTCCCTCAGGACCCTGCTTTGTGCTCCAGGGAGAGCTGATTTCTATTCATTCATCCTGCCTGGCCCTTCCAGGCCCTTCTGTGCTGTCACAGTGGGCACAGCAGAAACCCCTGCCCACCCCAGGGCTGTGAATCCCTGTGCTGGTGCCCTCCTGGGCTCGTGGTGGGCAGGGCTGTGCAGCCCAGCTCCCTGCACAGAAACCACGCTGCTGCCTCAATCTGAGCTGATGCTCAGCATCCATGGGGTGGTTTCTGTGCTGTCTGTGCCAGACACCCAAAAATGCTCTCAGGAATNCTGATGCTCAGCATCCATGGGGTGCTTCTGTGCTGTCTGTGCTCTCAGGAAATGGTATTCCAAGGGGAAGGAATGATGGTTTTGTTTCCCTGTCCTTGTCTTCCTGCAGAAGAACGTCTGTTCCAGAGGGTATGCACTGTCCTACGACATCACAGCTCACTTCTTCAGGGTAATGCTGCCTCTGTCCCTGCTCACAGCTTTCCTGCTGCCACACGAGGTGTCCCCTCTGTCCCCTCCTTTTGGGAACTCCTGATGTAATTCTGAGAAGAGCAGTAACCAGGAAAATGAGGGGGAGCAGCAGGGGGGAAGCGGGGGTGGAGGTGAATTTTAATTCGATGCAGCAAAGCTGATGAGGGAAGGAGCTGTTGGTGCCTGTTCCTTTTGCTGAGCCGTGCTGACCCCTACAGTTCTGATTAGTTCACACACAGCTCAGCGAGGGACTTGGGGCAGCAGGGATGGATGTGTGGAGCCACCCTGTCGTTTGTCCTCTTGCAGGGGCTGCTGAGTGCCAGCCTGGACTGTGAGGATGCAGCAGGAGGGGTGAACGAGGCTCTGAGCACGTGTCAAACCCGGTGTCCCGTGGTGCTCCTCTCTGCAGCGGTGACTGATCTCACCTGGGCTCTCTGGCTCTGGGAGAAACCAGCACAGCTCACAGAGCTTGTGCTAAAACACTGTCCAAGAATGTAGCGTTCAACAGAAACTCTCAAAGCTTTGGGAAATTTCCAGGGTGTTTTTAAGCCCTCTGGGCTCCTTGGGGTGTTGCCTCAGGGGCTGTGTCAGAGTGGGGAGCTGGGAGGTTTGTCCTGGCCTCTGATGCACTGTGTGGGCTGGTTGTTACATAACAAGCAATCACAGTGCCCCCAAATCCCAGGTTTTATTGGCTCTGTAACTCCTGGTGTGCAGGATACACGTTTTGGTGGCCACCACCTCTGTGGAGCACTCCTTCCATTGTGCCTGGTCCTCCAGAGGAGTCCCAGGGCACCACGGTGTGAGCACAGTCACAACTGACCCTCTGCATTGCCAGGAATGAAATTTCTCCCATTTCTGATGTGTGCTTGTGCAACTTGGGCTTTTTTTCACTGAGGAGAGGGGAAAAACCCCTTTGTCTGAGTATCTGGATCTGACTGCACCCCACCACTAAAGCTGCTGGTTTCCATCTTTGTCCCCAGCTTTGGTGGCCAAGGCTGGAGCCAGTGCTTTGCTCTCAGTGGAAGAGACTCTTTGGAGCTCCTCTTGCAGAAGAGCTGGACAGACTGAGGGGCTGGCATGGCTCAAGCACCAGGTGAGGGTCAGGGGTGGGGCAGGGAGCTGCTGTCCTGGAGGATGGGATGCTCACGTGGGCTGAGGCTTGCAGGACAGCTCTAGAGACTCCTCTGTGGGGCTCCTGGTGTGCAATGGGTCGTGGTAATGATTTAGTCTGGCCCTGTGTAATGTGGGTCAGAGTTGTTCCCCACAAGGAAAAGGGAATCTCTGGAAGGCAGAGGCCTGGTTAGGCAAAGCCTCAGCACGGTGTTGAGTCATTCCTGGGGGCTGCCACACCCTTTGTTCCCTGGAATTGGGGAATCTGGGCTCCTGAAGCTGCTCCCTGTCTGCTTGCTTCCTTCTTTACCTCTCCTTACACTGTCTGTCAGTGCCCTGCAGCTTTTCTCCAGAAGCTGGGAATTTATGTAAGGATCTCCTGGCAGGTTATGGCAGGTGATAATCACATGCTTCTGTAGTATGGAGTTACTGCCTGTCCAACTGCTGATAAAAGAGATTGGAGAATGCTTCTGTCTGCTTCCAGACTCTGGCTATTTTACAACTGTCTCCATGTAGCATCCAGCTACAGGGAAAACAAAATGAAGAGTTTTGGGGGTTTTTTTTTGTCCCAGTCACAAACTTGCACCTTTGCCCAAGTCCCCATTTCCCAGGTGAAAAAGGGAGGAAAGTCCTGCTACAAATGAGGAGTAACAGGGTTCCAGCACAAACCCTTGACATGTTTGTTGTGTTTGCCAGGTTCCTTTGTTCAGGGGCAGTTCTCCCTGTCTCTGACCCCCCTTGGCTCTCAGCTGCCTTCCTGCATGGAGCCATCCTGCAGCAGTGCCCACGAGGGACAGAGGCACTGCAGAGGCTGGGGGCTGACTCAGAACAGGTAAGGCTGGGTGCATTTCATGTGTCTGCTCTTCCCTACACCTGAAAACCAGAAATGGGAGGTCTTTAACTGAGGGGAATTGTCCTGAGGTAGAGCTGCATCCCTGGTAATCCCTTGCTGGTGGGTAGTTGATAAAAGGTGGCTGTAAATTGCCAGTTGCTAAATTCTTATCCTGAAGGCAGAGTTGCTCCAAGTTTAAACTTTTACCTCAGACTGTGGCTGCTGTGAAGTCTGGGAGGGCTGCTCAAGAGCTGCTTTATGAACTGAAGCTGGAGAGAGCCCTGCAGAGATGGAGAGCTGTATCCATGGTGTTTTTTGATTCCCTCTCCCTCCAACAACAGCACTCCTTGTGGATTTGAGCTTGGGCAGCTTGGCTGGAAAGTTAAGGGGAAGCAGGAAGTTTGTGAGACAGCAGTGCAGGCAATTTAAGGGCTCTGGGAAGTTGTGCTGGGATTCCCAGAGACAGATTTCCTGAGGGTTTTCCCAGGTCTGGTCCAGGAAGTGGCTCTGCCTTGTCACCTCAAGGGGAACTCTCTGGAGGCTCTGCTGAGGAGGAAGCTGAGCTGCTGCCCAGCAGTTCTGGCTTTTCCAGGGAAGAGCCAGGGTCAGAGCTCAGCAGGGGGGGTGTCCCTGTGCCAGAGGCTCACAGGTGACACCCTCCAACAACAGCCTGGGCCTGAGCACATGTGTTTACTTGTGTTTACTCTGGGGGTTTTATTGCTCCAGGAAGCAGCTCCTCTTCCTCTGGGATCGACTCCTCCACTGTTTGTACTTGTCTGGAGCCAGAAACTGCCAGTCAGAAACTGGTGTTAGTGAGCACATTTGGCACACAGGGAATAACTGCAGCTCTCACCTCAGAATTCCTGGGGGTACCAGGGGGAGTGGGAACTGTGGGAGGGCTGGGGGTGACTGGGTGAAACACTCTGTGGTTCTGGGAATGTACCTGGTGCAATGTTTCTATTCCCTGACTGGAAAAACCAAGTTAACAGGAAGCCTCTTTCCCTTGCAGCTCCTTGTTGCTCTGCTGTTCTTCTCTCTCCTGGATCTCATCTCAGCCAGAATAGCACCAAAGGTGAGTTCAGCCCCGAGGGAACTCTCCTGACACTGGCAGTGTCTGATCAGTTTGGTTTGCTGCCCATAAAATGCTTTGTAGCAACACTGGGAAGGCTGGGAGCTTGTTCTGCCAGGAGGAAGGGATCAGCAACACCCCAGACAAGCCCTTCTGTTCCCATCAGATTAAACCTGTGTTTCCCTCTCACTGACGTTATCTCCCCTTTCACCACTTTTATTTCTCCTCCTGGATGATTTACTGTGCTCAGTTTCCTGCTCTGACTTCACACCTCCCAGGCAGTGCAGGGACCTTGGATCTCACTCAGCTTTTGTGCAGCATCTCACATCTGTCAGAGGATGTTTTTCCTCAGGCTGGAATGTGGTACTTCATGGGAGAAGGGCTGCCCAGGAAGGAGGAACATTAGTTTCCAAATGGTTTAATGCTATTTAGTGAAGGAGCAATGATGACAGGCTGCTTCCAGCAGCTGCCTGCCCTGGGCATCCTGCTGCCTGTGAAGGCTTGTTTCTGTCCCTTTGCTGTCACCTCAGCTTTGAAGTGCAGCCATGTGGGGAGTCACCTCACAGATGGGAGCAGGGAGCACATTCAAGGCAAAAATATCCATTTGGTCTCATCTGCCCGTGGGAGAGTCTGGGGGAAGAGCCAGGGAGGAGAGAAACATCTTGAGAGGCAGAGCTGGGAGGTTAATCCATGTGAAATGAGGAATGAAAAAAGAAACCCCACAATAATCCCAAGATTATTTTTTTTATGTTGTCACTAGAAAGGTTGGAGGGGATGGAAGCTGCTCCAGTGGGGTGGGTGCAGGATGTGCAGTGGTTTGTTGGTTAATCCAANGTGGGTGCAGGATGTGCAGTGGTTAATCCAGGTTGGATGGGACTTGGAGCTACCTGGGACAGTGGAAGGTGTCCCTGCCCATGGCAGAGGGGTGGAACTGGATGATCTTTAAGGTCCCTTCCAATCCAAACCATTCCATGATGCAGCTTTCCCTTCTCTCAGTGGAGCCCTGGTTTGGTGAGGAAGACACTGCCTTGCTCAGGTGCCCAATTCCCCTGGGAGAATCCAGGCTGGCAGCTGAGGGGAAAGACTTGGGGTAAATTCCCAAGGTCCTTTAGCAGAGCACTTCATGTGCAGCCTCTTGTGGGGGTCCCCTCCTGCTTTCATGCAACCACAGCCCAAGAGAAATGAGACCTCTCCTTTCTGACACCCAGGAAGGAGTGGATTTTCAGACATCTCTGGAATGGTCCCTGGAGATCCTGCAGTGCCTGGAAAAGAGGGGCACATCCTGGCCACTTCTCTTCCACTCAGCAGAGAGAGGTGAGTCCTGGTCCCAAGGGGTGGAAGGATGGGTGACTCCCTCGGGTTGGAGTGTCCCTGTGAGAAGGGGCTGCTGGGCCTTTGGAAGCAGCACAAAAAACACTTGTGTGGAAGCTGAGAACATCCTGCTTCTATCCCAGAGCATGGCAGACCCAGCTGATGATCAGGAATGACTGAACCCAGTCTTGTTCCTGCTGCTAGAGTAAGCCTTAGGGGACAACTTCCTTTTCTTGCTGCCCACCACCCCCAAGCACCCAGATTTATTGTGGCCTGGAAGGAAACTGTGCAGCCCCTGTGCTGCTCCAGAAGGTGAAAGGTGTGAAAGGTGAGGTGAGGCCCTCTGAAGGTGCTCAGTGCCTCTCCCTGTCCTTGCAGACCCTGGGAAGTTCCACGTCCTGCGCAGCGCGGCCTCGGAGCGGCACACCCGGCTCCTGCCCCTGGCATTCTACAGGTAACAGGGATTGTGCAGGTAACAGGGATTTTGCAGGAAACAGGCACTGTACAGGTAACAGGCACTGTACAGGTAACAGGCACTGTGCAGGTAACAGGGATTGTACAGGTAACAGGCACTGTGCAGGTAACAGGGATTGTGCAGGTAACAGGGATTGTGCAGGTAACAGGGATTGTACAGGTAACAGGCACTGTGCAGGTAACGGGGATTGTACAGGTAACAGGCACTGTACAGGTAACAGATTGTACAGGTAATAGGCACTCNCTGTACAGGTAACAGGGATTGTGCAGGTAACAGGCACTGTGCAGGTAACAGGGATTCTACAGCAGTAGCTGTGTTTGCCTGTGTGTGTCCCACGGACCCAGAGCTGACAGAGCCACGTGTGACCCCCTCCAGCCTCACCCCCTGTTTCCAGAGGGAGCTGCTCCAGCGGGAGCCCATCTTCCTCAGCGTGGCACTACAGATGTACATCCAGCTGCTCCAGCTCTTTGTGGAAGGGGAATTCCTGCCACAGTCTGATCACAACCCCACAGAGCACGTAAGCAAAGCCTGAACTCCTTTTTTCTCTTATCATAGACTTCCAAAATGGTTTGGGTTGGAAATTACTTTAAACCCCATCCTGTTCCACGTCCTCCCAGGGAAAAATTTCTTCTTAATACCCAGTCTAAATTTACCCCTCTCCAGCTTGAAACCTCTTGTAACTAATCCTATTCTTTAGCTCTCCCCCTGCAGCAGCACTTGCATCATCCCTCTTGTTCCCACCTTCCCGTGGAGAACAGAGGGAGCTCGTGCAGGTTCCTCATCCCCTGGGGCAGAGAGGAACTGCCAGGGCTGCTCCCAAACCCCAAACACCCCCTGCCATCAGAGCTGTAACAGCCCCGGGTGTGGGGTGGTGGCTCCTGCCTCCCCTGTGAAGCAGGGGCTGGGCTGAGGGTGACGTTTTTCCTCCCTGGTCTCTCCCGTGTGCTGCAGGATCCCTTGGAGCTGATCTCTGCAGCCCGGCGCTTCCTGCTGGGAGCCATCCCACACTGCCCTGCCCGGAGCTTTGGGAACCTACGGCCGGTACGTGCAGGAGTTCTCCCTTTTCTCCCTGTGTGTGAGCTAGGGGTGCTGCTGCTGAGTGATCCCACACCTGTGCCGAGCTCCTGACCCAGCTGGAGCAGGGGGACACCTGCTGCTCAGCCGCTGCCATGGCCACATCCCTCCGCTCCCAGCACATCCCACCCCGCCCTCGTGTGGCCATTCCCGCTCGCTGCGAGGGAATTCCCAGGCACAGCCACGGCCCCGGTATTGCTGGAACTGGCTTTGAGGAAGCACGAGCAGATCTAATTTGGCTCCCTGACCTCTCCCCAGCTCCTGAGCACCTGTGAAGAACTCGACCCTGAGCTGGGATCCACCCTTCTGCACTTCTCACAGCCTGCTGTGGACGTGGAGCTGGAGGAAGAGCTGGAATTGTTCTGAGCAATGGACTCAGCCCAACACCTCAATTGCACCTAACACAAGGAGCCACCTTTCTCACCTGGGCCCTTTCTTTCAAATTACTTTGTAAATAATTTATTACAAGCATAACCATGAAGCTCTTGTTACAATAAAAAGTAGGTTACAAATTTTCAGTTTAGACTTTGGGAATCAGAATTACGTTGTTGGGGTTTTTTTTGTTTTTCTTCTTTTCCAAAACAAAATGTCTCCTTGAAGTTGTCCCACTGTCCTCTGTCCCCCTCGAGCCCCCAGGGGCACCTCTGTGCAGGGAACAGCTGTGGCCAACTTGGTTTCTACAAGGTGTGTGTGGGGCTGGGGACACCAAGGGTGCTGCCACTGTCCCCACCCCTGGGATTAGACACTCTTAGTACAAACACTGCTGAATCAGACGTGAGCATGGAAAATCACTGCATGAGAACAAGCCTTTTCTGAGCAAGCTGAAGCTAATTCCACCGAGTTCTTTGGGAGACTAAAACGTAGATTAAAAATCTCCACGGCTCCTACGGGGCTGGGCTGGGGCCGCGTCCCCATCCCCGTCCCCTCAGGTGGGCTCGGGCTGTGCAGTCACTTCTGGCTTCACCCCCTGGCCTTCTGCAGTCCCTGAGGTGGTGAGGAGGAGGATGGGCTCCGGCTCCAGCGCCTTGGCTTTGTCCTGAGTCTGGGTCAGGGGGTGCACCATGGACATGTGCACGTTGAGGTTGTGGGCCTTCTCGAAGCGCTTCCCGCACTGGTCGCAGGCAAACTCCAGCTCGGCCTCGGCTTTGTGTTTGGTCATGTGGTACTTGAGGGAGGCGCGCTGGCGGCACTGGAACCCGCAGATCTCACACCTGCCAGGGCACAGGGGCTCAGCACCAGCCTCTGCTCAGCCAGGGAGAGCGCTGGGGCTGCAGCAGGGCTTGGGAATGGGCATTTCAGCCATGGTTTGGGTTGGAAGGGACCTTAAAGCACATCCCCATCCCACCCCCTGCCAAGGACAGGGACACCTTCCACTGTCCCAGGTTGCTCCAAGCCCCATCCAACTTGACCTTGAACACTTCCAGGGGTGGGGAGTCCACAACCTGTGCCAGGGCCTCACCATCCTCACAGCAGAGCATATCTTTCCAGTATCGCAGGTAACCCTGCCCTTTGGCAGTGGGAAGCCATTCCATTCCCCCTTGTCCTGTTAATCCAGGACCTTGTCCCCAGTCCCTCTCCAGCTTTCCTGGAGCCTCTTTAGGCACTGCAAGGGGCTCTAAGGTTTCCCTGTAATCTTCTCCAGGCCGAACACACCCAGCACTCTGAGCCTTCCCTCATAGCAGAGGTGCTCTGTGACCCTCTCCTCATTCATTCTGTTGCCAGGCTGCTGCCAGCTCCAGGCAGGGTTTATCCCAGAATTCCTGTGCCAGGGTCAGTGCCTGATCCCTCTGATCCCCCTTGGAAGCACTTACTGCAGGGGCTTGGCTCCTGAGTGCCGCATCTGATGGACCGAGAGGTGTTTGCGTTGCTTGAAGGTCTGCCCACACTCATCACAGATATAATTCCGTACCTCTGCCAGGGGAAACAGGCCAGTCATGGATTCTGCAGGGTTCCTGCAACTCTGTGCCCCTCACACGCAGCTGTCCACGCTCCCTGCAGGACTCTGAGCCCCTCCCCTGCCTCCTGTCCCCAATACAACAGCCTGTTCCATGCTCACAGGCACACAGAGAGTTCTGTTCCCCCTTCCCCTGAGGCTCAGCACCTCCAAACACCTGTGCCAGGAGGCACTGGGTGTCTGTGCCCTGTCCCTGCTGGGACACACCTGTGTGGATGAGCTTGACGTGCCGCTGGAGGTACCGGTCGATCATGAACACCTTGTTGCAGCCAGGGTGAGGGCAGGGCCTCTCCCTCACCTCTTCGTGGTGCTCTTTGATGTGTTTCTGCAAAGCAAGGACAGAGCCTCTGACAGGGAACAATTTGGATTCCCTAACACCAAGACCAACATGTGCAAAACCAGGATTTGCAGCCCAATCTACCCCTGGCAGCAGGGGCTTGAGCTGGACACAGTGGAGCCNTGCAAAACCAGGATTTGCAGCCCAGTCTTGCTTGAGCTGGACACAGTGGACTGTGTTCCAAGGGCTGCTGTGAGCCAGTGGCAGGCTCCCAGGACAGCAGGGCCAGAGCAGATTGGAAAAGGCCAGCACTCCCAGCAGGCTGTTTTTAGTGGCTCACTGCCTCCTGCAGCACAGGGTGGGGAATTAAACCCATCAGGGAATCCTCTGCTCACATGGAAGTGGCTCCAGGGCACTGGGAGCCAGTGGTGTGGGACAGGAGCAGAGCCTGAGCTCACCTTCATGCCATCAGCCCCTCTGTAGACAGCAGTGCAGCCCTGGTAAGGACACTTGTAGATGGTGGGCAGCTCCTCCCTGCAAGCAGAGGTGTGTGAGGCGTTGTGGGTGTGGGGCTGTGGCCCAGCCCAGCCCTCATGGACCCTCCTTACCGTTCACATTTGATTTTTTTTTTCCAGCCTGGCTTAGGACCCGGCTTCTTCCTTATTTTGGGCTCTTCCGCCTTCTTTGCTTCTTTACTGTCGCTTTTCTTGCCAGAAACCCTCCAAGAAAGAACCAGGACAGTGGTTTAAGACTTGATCTTGCTTTTAGACCCACCAAAGTGTCCCCAGCTGATACACCTGACTGTGAGCTGGCTTAGCAGGAGCACACACAGCCCCAGGAACATGAGCCAGGCTGTGGCTGTGCCAGGCTGGGGATGAGTTCCCAGCCAATTTAACCCAGTGGGGAGCTTGGGGGCATCTCTGTGACCCCAGTCAGGAATGTGCAGGGAACAGAGGCATAAGGAAAGACAAGTTGGCCCCATGGGGGTGGGCACCAGACCCCCACCCACCCTGAGAGCCCCTTACTTCTTCTCGGGGTAAGGCTCAAAGGAGTCATCTGAGGACTGCACGTTCCTCTTCTCGCTCTCATCGTCGCTCAGGAAGTCCCTGGGAGAGAGAAGTTGCCCTTTCCCAACGTGACCTCGGGCTGACCCAGCAGCAGCAGCTCCCCATTCCCAGCACATCCATCTCCCCCAGAGCACAGCACAGCAGCTGCTCCACGTGTTCTCCCCCCATCCTCTCCCCAAGCAAACACAGCGCCGGTGAACACAGCAAAGACCCAAATCAGGTCCTTTCAGGGCTAAATCTCTGCAAGAATAATCAAACCACTGTCAGGAGAACAAAAAAAAAAAACCCCTGGCTGTTACTGAAAGGATCTATTCATGGGTGAGGGATGTGGCTGCAGCTTCCTCTACTGGGAAAAGGAATTTTGTCGAGCAAGAATGTCACATAATTGTCTGGCACAGGTTAATGAAGCTGCTTCTGTATTCCCCCAAATGCAACAGCCATATTTGGATTTTTCTTTTTCCTCCTTTTAGGCCTTAAGCCATACAAGAAGCAATCAATTCCTGAAGACAGGAAATAGGCAATAAATTGTTGCGGCCCTTTTCATGTGACAGCTGACAGGCTCAGCTGACACTGGAGTCCCTCTGCACTTGGCCCTTTAGACCTGGAACGCCTGGATTCGTGTGTTTACAGCCCCATTCCAAACACCTGTGTTGGACTGAGCCAAATCCTCGCTCACAACGGACTGTGGAACTGCCAGGTCCCTCCAGCTCCCGTTTCCCCGGGAGTTAATGGCTCTCCCTCGGAGCAAACAGGGCGGTTTCTCCACGTGCCACCCCGTGCCTGCATTCCCACTCCCACTGCTCTCCCAGCCCCAGGAACTGCCCAGAGGTCGAGGGGCTGGAGCAGCAGCTCCCAGCACAGCTCCTTCCCCAGCACAGAGAGGGGACAAAACAGGGCCAGGATTGCTGGGAGCAGCCCACAAACACAGAGCACACATGTGTGCAAACGCCCCAGAGCAGAGGAGGGAGCTCAGTGCCATGAGCTGTGTGATGGCTGCAGCAGAGCCATTGCTCCAAGCCCCTGGTGCTGGTGGAGAAAGAGCTCTCCAGGCTGGGGAGTTCCCACTGGCAAAGAAGACATTTAGGCTATTTTAAACCCACTCTTCTCTCACCCCTCAGAAAGGTCACTGAACTCGTCTTTTACCCGCTCATCCGACGTTGCAGACAGAACCTGCTTCCCACTCAACTGTCCTAGGGAATGAAGGAGAACACGGGGTGTTACAAGGAAAAGCAGCAGAGCCACGGCGGCCGAGGAGGAGCCAACTGCTGCAGGTGCACTCCTGTGGTCACACCGTGGGGCAAGCAGTGATTGTCTAAACCAAACTGTCCCCTCTGCCCAGAAACAGCTCTGCCTCTGCTCCACCCTGACCCTGCAGCTCCCAGGAGCAGCTTTTGGTTCCTCCTCCTGTGGCACCTGTAACTCAAAGATTTGTCCCCAGGCAAGTCCCAGCCGCCACTCTTGTGTCCAGCAGCAGATGTCTCCTGAGGGTGCTGGAGCTGAACACAGCCCCACTTCTGGAACTCAAAATGGGCGTTAATTCCTTGCTTCTGGAAGTGGTGTTTGGGGCAGTGCACCCAACCCAAACCCACTCTGCAGTTTTCCTTTAGGGACAGAAGGGCTTCCTGGGATTCAGCATCAGCTGCTGTGCAGCAGGGAAACCCAACTTCAGAGTTGAGCCAAAAGAAACATCTGGGCAACATGGTGGCTGAGGAACCAGTGACCATTCCATATCCCCAGGAAGAGCCTGGCAGCAGGGTCTTCCCTCTATCAGAGGGGAAACAACACACAGGGCCAGGAGTAGGACTCCATGTTCCCCTGTCCCTTCTGCACGGCTCAGCATCCTCCTCCCCAATCAGAGCCCAATCTCTGAGCACTTCCCAGCAGGATCTGTGCCCTCATTGTGGAACAGCAGCCTCCAAGGAGAGGGCCCAGCCCCTTGTGGCTTCCTGGGCCACCTCTCCAGCTCCCTGTGTACCCCCTGAGGCTGGCAGGGGGATCAGGAAGCAAACCCCTTACCTGTGGCAGTGCTCAGTGGGGAGACGGGCTGCGGCAGTGCCTGCTCCCGCACGGGGGCCGCGTTGTCCAGCTGCGAGGGGGACGGATCCCTGTCCTGGGGCGGGTCATTCTCCACGCTCAGTGCCACCGCCGCGGTCCCTTTGCCGGCGGGCTGCTGGCAAGGAGCCGTCCTGACTGCAGCGTGCTGGGCTTTGGGAGCAGGAACGGCCTCGGCGCCGTCCGCCCCGTTGTCGGTCAAGCGCTGCTGCGCCGCGCCCTTGGCCCAGTCGCGCTTGAGGGGCAGGGCGGTGTCGAGCAGCGCCGAGCCGCAGTCCGAGTCCGTGTCCATGACGTAGTCGTGGCCGTCGGCGCAGCCCCAGAGGGCGCGGATGACGCCGCAGTACTCGGAGGAGAGCACGCTGCGCAGCGCCGGCACCGAGCCGCAGCCGCCCGCGTGCCCGTGCGCCCACGCCACCAGGCTGCGCAGGCACTGCGCGCTCGACGTGATCAGGTCAACTGGCACGGGGAGAGGCAGCACCGTCAGGCCCGGGCACGGAGGGGACAGGGATCTGCTGCCCCCCCAGGGGTGCCCCAGAAGGCTGGAGCAGGGCAGTGACAGCACCTTCCAGGATCCACCGAGGCTGGAAATGACCTCTGAGATCACTCAGTGCAACCCAAACCCAAACACCACCCTGTCACTGAGTGTCTCATGCAGTCTTTCCTTATAAACCTCCAGGGACAGTGGCTCCACCACCTCCCTCCATCCTTCACAGCTGAAAGGGTATTTCCAACTGTCCCCAGCAGTTGGGACTGGCACTGCCACCCAAACCTGCTCTGCCCACCCCCAGGTGAGCCTCTGCCTGTTTGGCCCAGCTCAGGGATGTGAAGATTCTCCTGGGAAGCCATTGGGAAGAAGGAGAACCATAATCAGCCGTGTCAAAGGACACCAGAACCCCCCTGCACGTGCTTGTTTCTCACCACCCACCACCCCCAGCCCTCTGCTGGTGATGTGGCAGAAGGAAAAGGGGAGTGGGCACTCACCCAGGCAGGAGGCACCTCCTTCCATACCCGGCTGCGCCTGCACCCCGCTGCTCCTGCAAAAACCAGAGCGGCACAGTGGGATTTGGGGGTCACGGAGGGACCACGCGGGCACGGCGCTGCTCCCGGGAGGCAAGAAAAGCCACCTACTTTCCTTTGGACTTGGCGTGGCCCGTGGGCGAGGCGTTCACCCTCTGGATGAAGGTGCGGAGCACGCTGCGGCACTTGTAGAACTGGGCATGGCATTTCTTGCAGACGAACTGTGGCAGCGCCGGGTCCTGCCGCACCGCCACGCCCACCAGCCGCTGGAAGTCGGCGAAGAACACCTGCTCCACGCGCCGCTGCTTCTCCGAGCTCTCCCCCAGCACCGGCACCTTCCCGAAGGCATTGCGCAGGCTCCGCGACGAGAACTTGCCGTGGCACAGGCGGCAGTAGCCGGTGCTCAGGGCTCTGCCGATCCCTGCCGAGGAGGAGCACGCCCGGCTGCTGAGGGATGGCACCGGTGCGCCCAAAGGTGATCCCCGCCCCCTTCATCCCAGCTGCTTCCTTAGCCCTGCCCTCAGCAAAGCACGGAAAATCCAGGAAAAGACCCTTCTGACAAAAGCTGACCCGAAATCTGCCCTTCTGACAAAAGCTGACCCGAAATCTGCCCTTCTGACCCCACTGTCCCAGTGGCAGAGCCTCCTCTGCGCCGTGGCGTTCCCAGGACTCTGCCAGTGCCATCCCTTGGTTTCAGCAGTTTTTCCCCTGTATTTATCTCCCATCTATTTACACCTGGCACTGTTTCCCCCGGCTGCCCCATCCCTCAGCTCCTCAGTAGTGCCCTGGAGCGGGGCAGTTCCTGACCAGGAACAGCGGGGCAGGATGCAAAGTGTCACCCAGTTCACTGACCTGAGGCATTCCCACTCTGTGGAATAATTTCCAACCCACGGTTCCCCACAAAGGTGTGAAGGGAAGCCTTAGCACAGCCTCTCCCCGGCCCTGATTCAACCCAGCCGTGCTCCGAGCCCTGCGGTGGGAGTGGGCTGCCCTGCCGGGACCACCCGGGCGGATTTGGGAGCGATGGGGGTCCCACCACGCCCCACGTGACAGTGGTGGGACAGAGCGGCACCTCCTGGGGGAGCGTCTTAGGGGGGCTGAACCCCCCGTTAGTGGGTGCCCCGAGTGCCACCCGCTGTCCCGGGGCAGCGCCGGTGTCACAGCACCCGGCGGAGCCGTTGGAGATCCCGCTTATCTCCTGCCCCAGCTACAACACACCCGGATATCAGCCACCCGAAACCGGGGTGGCGAGAGGGTCCCAGTCACCCCCAAACAGGACAGCGGGAGTGCCCCGACCACACTCAAACCGTGATGGAGGGAGGGTCCCGGTCACCCCAAAACCGGAGCAGGCAGCGGCCGAGCACCCCGAGATAACGGGAGATTCCCCCGCTCTCCCTCCCCGTGTGCCGAATTCCTCCTTACCTTGCCGTTACCGGCACCGGGATGTTCGGTGTGTCGGGGGGGGAAGAAACTCCACACAAACGGGCACATTCTGCCCTGCCGCCCGCTCAGCACCGAGTCCCGGGACGGCGGCTCCGACCCCGGCAATGCGGAGGGAGCCCCGCCGCACCGAGGGCTCGCCCGTACCCGCTCCTCGCAGCCCGTCCCGGTGGCCCCGCAGCGGCTCCGGCGCAGGGGAAGCGANAGGGCGGCGAGCGGAGCCCTGGGCATGGACAGCGCCGGGCGGACCAGGGTGAGCGCGGGCACGGCCGCGGAGGGACCCCCCGATCTCAGCCGCATCCCCGGGACTGCACCCCCGGGGCTCCCCCAGCAGCCCCTGGATCAACCCCCATCCCCGGGGCTGCATCCCCGGCCTCCTCCTGCATCCCTGAGCTCCCCCCGCATCCCCGGCTTCTCCTGCATCCCTGGGCTCCCTCCGCATCCCTCGGGTTCGTCTCCCGGCCTCACCCCCAGCCGCGGGGCAGCATCCTCGGTCTCATCCTGCATCCCGGGGCTCCCCCGCATCCCCGGCCTCACGCCCCACTCCCGGGGCTGCATCCCCGCTGTGACCCAGCACCCCTGGGCTCCCCCCGCCTCCCGTTCGGACCCGGACCTGCGATCCCCCGAGGCCGTGGGGGTTCCCGAGCTCCCCCACCCGCGGGGGTCCCTGCTCATCCCCGACTTTGGCAGGAGGCCTATGTGGAGTACCTGAAGAGCATCACCCTCATCGCCCAGGCCCTGCAGGAGGAGGCGGCAGGCACAGGTAAGGCAGGACCCCTTGTCCCCCCCTCCCCGCGGAACCACGGCGGTCCTGCAGTGACCTCAACACACCGTCCCCACAGAGAACAGCGAGGGGGTCACCCCTGACACCCCAAAATTGCTGAAGCTGGCAGAGCAGTGCCTGGAGAGGGTCAAATCCATCGCAGCGGCGCTGGGTGAGTGAGGGGTGGGGGTCCCGTTTTGGGGAGCTGGGTGGCCCTGCAGGGCCAGGCTGGTGGTGAGGCACAGCCGACCTGTCCTGCCTCCCTCCCCAGGGAAAGCCCAGGTGAAACCGGCTGCACAGGAGCGGGGTGGGGGCCCTGCGCCCCTCCCCCGGCACCGCCGGGTCTGCTCGGACGAGGGTGGGAAGCTCTCGCCATTTCTACCCCCGGAGATCTTCCAGAAGCTGCAGATCGCTGAGGCACAGAGCACACGGAAGTACGGGGAGCCTGCACCTGGGAGCTGGGACACGGGGACTGGGTCACGGACACTGGGACAAGGGGCTGGGACACAGAGTGGTGGAGCATTGGGGGCTGATGTGGACTGAGATACAGCATGTGGGAAACTGGAGGCTCCGACACAACGGATTCAAACACGAGGGGTATGGCAAGAACTGCCACAAGGACTGGCAGTGGCCCCATGCTTGCCTGGGGGGGTCAAGGAGCAGGATGTGGTCCTGGCATGTGTCCTGTGCCCTGCGGTGAATGCTGAGGCTGTTCCTACAGGGAGCTGACCCCGCTGGAGGAGGCTTCCCTGCAGAACCAGAAGCTGAAGGCGGCCTACGAGGCGCGGGTGGCACGGCTGAACCCAAGCCAGGCTGTGCAGAAAACATCCCTGGCAAGTGGGGAGCTGGGGAGGAGCTGGGAGCCGGATGGAACGGGCGGCCCGGCAGGGAGAGGGTCCCTGGGGGACCCCCGCTGCCCTCTGGTGGCCATGGGCTGTGGGTGAATGTTCCCAACTCCCCTCCTGCTCCGCAGACGCTGTCCCTGCAGCGGCAGATGATGGAGAACCTGGTGATCGCCAAGGCCCGAGAGGAGACTGTATCCTTCCAGTGGGATTGCTCCAGGAGCCAGCTCCAGCAGAGCCTCTGCCCTGTCCTGGGTGTCACCGGCCCCATGCAGGCCTTTGGGGTCCTTTGGGGTCCCAGCTGGGGGACGGGTGAAGGGCAGTGGGTGAGCAGGGTCGTGGCTCTGGACCCTTAACTGTGCCTGGCCCAGCTGCAGCGCAAGATGGAAGAGCGGCGGCTGCGGCTGCAGGAGGCGGCCAACCGGTGAGTGGGGATGTCACTGCAGGGACCCTGAGCTGTGGGGACACCCGGCAGTGCCTCACTGGCCTGGCGGCGGTCTCCAGGAGGTTCTCCAGCAGCGTGGCCCTCACCCCTGAGGAGCAGGAGCAGCGAGCACTCTACGCTGCCATCCTTGAGTACGAGCAGGACCATGTGAGTGTGTGCCAGGGGCTGGAGGCTGTGCCATGGGGCTGGAGGCTGCACCATCCCCATGACCAGCCCTGCACACTCCCCAGGACTGGCCAAGGCAGTGGAAGGCGCAGCTGAAGCGGAGCCCGGCAGATCTCTCAGTGGTGTCGGGGCTCTTCTCCTGCCTCCTGAGGTACCGCTGCGGTGGGCACGGCCCTGCCAGAGCCGGGGGGCTACGGCTGCTGCCGGTGCCTCCCGCCCACCCCATTGCTGTGCCCACAGCTGCCCCGAGCACCCCATCACGCAGCTGCTGCGGCGGCTGCAGTGCGCGGTGTACGCCCGGCTCTACCCCGCCGTCAGCCGCGGCCCCGCCGACGCCTCCCCCGCCTCCCCCTCGGGCCTCTCCTTCCTGTCGCTGGACGCGGGGGGCTCCTCGCTGCCCGCCGAGCCGGGGGGCCGCCGGCTCCGGGCGTCCCGCAGCCTGCACTGCATGTTCTCGGTGCCCGAGCACGGCCCGGCCGCGCTGCGGCACAGCCGCTCCAGCACCCCCCTCGCCGACAGCGGCGCCCCGGCGCCCGCCGAGCCCCCCGAGACTCCCCGGGAAAGCTCCTTCGAGGACCTAGAGCGGTTCCTGGCATCCCCTGACGGCTGGGCCCCCTCAGAGTCCCCGGCCAGCTCCGGGAAGGACACGGCGCTGCCGGAGCTGCTGAAGGGCGTGGTGAGGGACATCCACAATGCCATCGGTGAGGGACAGCTGAGGGAATGGGGAGCGGTGGGGGGGCTCTCCTGTGCCCTGTTTTAAATCAGTGCACAGCATGGGCAGGATGGGGGTGCCCAGTATGGTCAGGACAGGGGGTCCCAGCATGCTGTGTGCTGCCCTTCCCAGACAGGCTGCTGGCTCTGACCCTGCTGGCCTTCGAGGGGCTCGGCACCGCCGCCGGCAAGGACCAGTGCCTGGCCTGCCTGGAGGAGGCTTTCTTCCCCCCGCTCTGGGCCCCGCTCCTGGCCCTCTACAGGTACCATGACCCTCTTTGGAGGGTCCGAGACCCCCTGACCCCTTCCTGCCACATCCCCCCTGTCACCTCCGTGCCCGCAGGACCGTGCAGCAGCCCCGTGAGGCGGCCCTGGCGCGCAGCATGGAGCGGCACCGGCACGCCAGCCCCGCCGACATGGGGCTGGCCTCACGCCTCTTCCCGCCCGCCCCCGGCCGCCCCGCGTACGCCTCGGCCGTGCAGGACCTGCGCCTCATCCCGCTGGAGACCTGTCCCCGCAGGAAGCTGGAGTGCATCGGTGAGCGGCGCTGGGGACGCGGGGTGGGGGCCCGGGGGTGGCCGTGCCCCTGACACCCGCCCTGTGCCGCAGTGCGAGCCCTGCGTGGCATCTGCGAGTGTGCCGAGGAGTACTGCGGCCCCCGGGACGCCCGGAGCCTCGCCACGGCCGCCATGTGAGTACAGAGCAGGATGGGGAGTGTGGGGAGTGTGGGGCAGGTGTGGTGTTGGGGCACCAGTCCCCGTGGCCACCACGGCTGATGGTCCCCATTGTCACAGCGGGGCAGACGACCTGCTGCCCATCCTGTCCTACGTGGTGCTGCAGACGGGGCTGCCCCAGCTGCTCTCCGAGTGTGCTGCCCTGGAGGAGTTCATCCATGAGGGGTACGTGTCATGGTGCTGGGCTATGCAGGCACTCCTGGGCTCAGGGCACTGTCACCGTCCTGGGACAGAGCTGTCGGGGGGAAGGTGGGCTGAGGGGTGGTGGCTGTGATGGACACGGCAGTGTCCCTGCTATGATGGTGCGGTGCCGGTGCCGGTGTCCCGTTGGTGACAGTGTGACGGGTGTGGGCACAGGTACCTGATCGGGGAGGAGGGGTACTGCCTGACGTCCCTGCAGAGCGCCCTGTCCTACGTGGAGTCGCTGCAGTGAGGAGGGGGCGGCGCGGGACCCCCACAGCCCCGGCCAGGTGCTGACGCCCCCTGCGCGGGTCCTCCCGCCCACAGGGGGGCGCTGTCGGGCGGGCTCGGCCCCGCCCCGGGGGCGGAGCCACGGGCGGCACGTGCGTTCCGGCCCGGGGGGAGCGGGAACGGAGCGCGAGCGGCCGGGACCGGCAGGTGCGGGGGGAACCGGGACCGGGGCGGAACCAGGGCCGGGTGGGAACACCGGGAGGCCTCGGGGGTGGGGAAACGGGGGGGAGCTGGTCCGGGGAGTGACACCGG
>VWYE01009588.1:55667-68604 GCA_013398995.1 Alaudala cheleensis | reverse complement strand
CCCCCCCCCCCGAGCCGCATCTCTCGCGAGACTCAGCCCGCGCACCCCGGAAGCGGCGTTGGCGACACCCGGAAGCGGCGGTGGAACCCGGAAGCGGCGGCGGGCAGGATGGACGGTACCGGGGGTTTGGGCAGTACCGGCGCCTCCCGGTGGGGCTGGGGCGGGTCTTGAGGAGTGGGGCTGCGGGTGAGGGTCGTAGCCGGGACTGGTGGCCGGGACGTGTGGGCGGGGGCCCCAATTACCCGATCACCCGATCCCTGTCCCGGTCGTGTGGCTGGGACCGCGNAGGGTGATCTCCCGCAGGCTGCTGATGGGCATTCCTGGGGGAGGGAGGAACAGCCGTGCTGCAGGAATGGCCTGGAGGCAGAGCCAGGCCAGAGCAGCCCCTGTTCCCCCAGCTCCTCCATTACCATCTTTCTCATTGTCCATCCGCACCTTCTTCAGGGCCACTGTCTCGTCAGTCAGCGTGTCCCGGGCACGGTCTGGGGGCAGCACAGGCCACGTTAGCACAGGGACACACACCGGGATTTGTCCCGACCTCGCCTCGGCCCCCCCAGCTCAGCCAGAACTGGGTGAGCTTGAGATCCCTCCCGACCCAAACCGTGCAGGGATTCTACCCGGGGAATGGCTTTCCACTGGCAGAGGGCAGGGTTAGATGGGATACTGGGAAGGAATTCCTGGCTGTGAGGGTGGGCAGGCCCTGGCACAGGGTGCCCAGAGAAGCTGGGGCTGCCCCTGGATCCCTGGAAGTGTCCAAGGCCAGGCAGCACGGAGCAAGGTGTTCCAGCGGCAGGGAGTGGAACGAATTAACGCGGAGGTCCCTTCCCGGTCCCGCATGGCCGAGAGCCGCCTCCCCCGGGAGGCAGTGCCCGCACTCACACACGATGCCGTACGTGCCCTCTCCGATCCGATTCAGCTTCTCAAACTCCTTCACGCTGCGGCACCGTCCCAGCTGAAACCCAAGAGCCGCGTCCAGGCGGTGCCGCTCGAGGGCTCCTCACCGGAGACCCCCCCGCCGGCCCCAAGCGCCCTCCCACCCCCGGGGACCCGCTGCACTCACCCGATCGGCTGCAGGAACCTCGAAGAAGCCATCGCCCCGCAGTCGCCGCAGGCGCAGGGGTTCCAATTCTGGCTCCGCCGGTGCCGGTTCCGATCCCGCTTGGGTCGCCGCCCCTTCAGCCGCCTCAGGCGCTGCCATGTCCGCCACGGCCAATGCCGCCCCGCGCATGCGCGATATCATTCTGCCGCAGGCTCCGCCCACCCCCAGACCCCGCCCACACCGCTTCAGTCAATGGCAACCATTGCTAGGGATNTACCCGATCCCTGTCCCGGTCGTGTCGCTGAGACCGTGCTCTCCTTCCCTTCCAGACACGCTCTTCCAGCTGAAGGTGAGAGCAGCGGAGCCCCTTCCGCCTCCTTTCCGTCCCGTATCGCTGGTCCCAGGACAGTCCCGGGACAGTCCCGGGGCCGGTTCTGCTGGCTCGGCCTCATCCGGGCTTCTCCTGCGGCGGGACCGTGACAGGAGGAGGTCCCGGCCTGCGGGGGTGACGGGAGGTGCTGTGGGCAGAGGATCTGCCAGCCGTGGCCAGTGAGAGGTGGCTGGGGTGGGACAGGTGGGCACTGGCACGGTGGCAGAAAGGGGAACAGCTCCCCAGTGCCAGAGGGCGGGGTGAGATGAGATATTGGGAAGGAATTCCTGGCTGGGAGGGTGGGGACGCCCTGGCACAGGGTGCCCGGAGAAGCTGTGGCTGCCCCTGGATCCCTGGCCAGGTTGGACACTGGGGCTTGGAGCACCCTGGGACAGTGGAAGGAGTCCCTGCCACGGGATGAGATGGGCTTGAAGGTCCCTCCCAGCCCAAACCATGGCCTGACTGTGTCCCTGGTGCTTCCCCGCTGTGTCCCGGGGCTGTCCCGCTCCTTCCCACAGTTCACAGCCAAGCAGCTGGAGAAACTCTCCAAGAAAGCCGAGAAGGACTCCAAGGCCGAGCAAGCCAAAGTCAAAAAGGTGGGTGGGGTTCACCCTGGGGCTGCTCAGCGCTGTGGGGCAGCTGGAAAGGGGCACATCCCTCCCCATCCTCCTTCTCCTGCATCTGCCGGGGGAACGTGGCACATCCAGCACCACGGGGAGGGGTTTATCCCTGCTCTGGGGCATTCCCAGCTCTGGGGTGACCACGGAGCTGTTTCCTGCTGGGAACCCAGTGTGTCTGAGCGTGGCTGTGCCTGTGGCAGGCCCTGCAGCAGAAGAATGTGGAGTGTGCCCGGGTGTATGCTGAGAACGCCATCCGCAAGAAGAACGAGGGGCTCAACTGGCTGAGGATGGCCTCACGTGTGGATGCTGTGGCCTCCAAGGTGCAGACAGCCGTCACCATGAAGGGGGTAAGAGCCTCCAGCAGGGAGTTGGGAGCTCCATCCCCACGTGGAGCTTCCCCTCTCACTGACTCCAACCACCGCAGGCTCCCCTTGTCCCCCAGAATGACCCCACCAGGGCTCCTCGTGGTCTCAGACCCCCTCAGGCTGGTTCATCCTGCCTGGGGTGGTGTCAGGGTGATGCCTTGGGAAGGCTGAGCTGGAAAAGAGACTGGACAGAGCTAGAGAATATTAATAGATATTAGTAGAATTAGAATTAGTATAATATTAGTAGATATTAATTAAAAAGCCTTTAGGGATACACCTTGGGCACTACAAGAGCCTGGCCAGGGCTACACCCAAGGTGGACCCAAAATGGTCACAAAATGGACAAATGGTCACAAGGTCTCACACTTTTATAAATTTTGGTCTGTTTGCATATTGGGGTTTAATTGTCCAATTACAGTTTCAGGGTATGAAGTCCCATCCTTCTTGTTTTCTCTCTTCAGTCCACTGTTGTTTATGCTTTTGGGCCTGAAAGTTTTAGCAGTTGTCCTTGGTCTCTAGCAGGGAAAGATTTGTTTTGTCTACCCTACCCTGTGAAGAGATCTTACTAACACTGAATGTGCAGCACAGAATCTGAAAAACACAAAAACTAAAACTTAAGGCATCAAGGACAATGCTTGGCTTCATCTGTAAACCCTCAGAGCATTCCTGAAGGAATCTCCTCTTGCAGGTGACGAAAAACATGGCACAGGTGACCAAGGCTCTGGACAAGGCCCTGAGCTCCATGGACCTGCAGAAGGTGTCAGCAGTGATGGATAAATTCGAGCAGCAAGTGCAGAATTTGGATGTTCACACGTCGGTGAGTACCAGGCATCCAGGAGACAGAGGCTGGGATGAGGCTGGGATGATGGGGGGGATCCGTGCCGGGTCTCTGGGCCAGGCAGGGTGACAGGGCTGGGCAGGGTGACAGGGCTGTGTGTGTCCCAGGTGATGGAGGACTCCATGAGCTCAGCCACCACGCTGAGCACACCACAGGAGCAGGTGGACAGCCTGATTGTGCAGATTGCTGAGGAGAACGGGCTGGAGATCATGGACCAGCTGAGCCAGCTGCCCGAGGGGGCCTCGGCCGTGGGGGAGAGCTCAGTCCGCTCCCAGGAGGACCAGCTGTCCCGGAGGTTGGTTCTCTCCCCATCCCTGCACACTTCCAGTGCTCCCCAGCATCCCTCCCTGGCAGCAAGGGAAAGAGTTGTTTAGCAGTGGGGTTTTAGAGTCAAGCCTTTACCTGGGTCCCAGTCAGCCTCTCCAGTGGAAAGGGAAATCAGGCAAGGCAGTCAGACTCACCCAAGCACAGCCAGGGGCTGGCACAGCAGGGAGAGGCAGAAGGGTCTTAGCCCAGTTAAATTCCAGCAGGGTTTATTTCCAAGGTGCTGAAGGGAATCCAGGTCCAAAGAGGGTTGACATGTTCCTTGCTGTGCCCTAAGTGTGGTTTTGAGCACCCAGTGACCCTGAGGCACAGGGGCAGTGCAAGGACAGGTGAGGTCAGTGACCTGTGGGGAGGACAGGGCTGTCACCAGGGTACCACAACCAATGGATTAACGGGGAAAGGAGAAACCAGGAGAATTTGGGCATCAGGTGGGATTACAGGGTGTGCAGGGGAATGTCTATGGTAATTCTTGCAGGGCCAGATTTTGGGTGTGATTTCCCATGGTTCCACAGGCTCCAGAGAGTTGGCCCTTGCTGGGGGGGCTCAGAGGAGTTCCTGGGCCAGGCTGGCTGCAGCTGCCCCCGGGCTGAGGCTGTTCCTGCTGCCCTGACCCGCTCCCCTCTCCTGCTCTCCCTGCAGGCTGGCTGCCCTGCGGAACTGAGCTCTGCCGTGGTGGAGCCGGGACCCCTCCCACAGCCCCGGCCCCCGGCACAGCCCCACCCCTCCAGCCTCGGGACTCTTCTGGGGGGGTGACAGCCCTTCCCTGAGCCATCCCAGCGGGAATGATGTGCTGGATTGCGGGGGGGGCTCAGTTTGGGGGTGCTGCTGGTGGTGCCTGGCAGAGCCCCCCCACCCCGCTGCTGATGGAACACTACAGGGATCTTCCTGGTCTCGGGATGCTGCTCCCCAAGTCCTCTGTTGTTCCCTGTCCCTGCCCAGAGCTGAGCTGTGGGCTGAGTTCCTCGGGAGCTGTTTGGGAGGAGCAGGAGAAGCCGCGGGGGTTCCCAGTCTCCGGCAGAGCTGCGGGAAGGGGTCTGTGCCCGGCTGTGGGTTTGGGGAGGTGGTGCCTTGCAGGAAGGGGCGGTGACACCGGGGTGTCCCCTCCCTCGCTGTCGCTGTCCCTGTGCCCTTTGCTGCTCCGTGTCCCGCCGGGCCGACACCCCCAGCCCCGTACCACGAAGTGCCCTTTGGAACACCCCCCCTGCCCAGCCCTGTGCGTGTCAATCCACACATTCCCCAGACAGCGCCAGCTGGAAATGGTTACCCCGCCCCTGACTGCCAGTTCGGACCAGTGAGGACCCGTGTCCAGCACTGGGAGCGGATTGCAGCAACTGTGGTGGCTGCAGACTCGTCCCCAAACGTCCCCCTGCTGGGTGGGTGTGACAGGGAATGCAGAACCATCCCGGGAGCAGCCCTGTCTCGATCCCTGTGCCTCGTCCCTGGATATCCTCTGTCCTGCTGGCACGGGGCTGGGGGCGGAGGCTGCTCTCCGTGTCCCCTCCCGCTGCTCGTCTCTGTCCCTTGTCACCTTCCCCTGGGGCTGGAGCTGTTTGTGCCGCTCCCGCGCGACCCCCGGCGCCGCGGAGCTGCTGGATTGCTGGAAGCTCTCCAGGAAGGAAGCGCTGTTTCCTTTGGGGTGTCCCAGGAGGAACTTTCACCTCTGGGCGATGTCACAGGGGCCGCCTCCCCGGCACAAACATTTCCCGCGGCGTTGATTATTTTTCTTGAGTTCAGTGGCCTTGGAGCGTGTGGCTGGTGACACAGAGCCTTCCTCGCCACCGAGGAGGAGGAGGAGGGGGCTTTGGGCTACAGCAGAGCACTGGATCCTGTGCCACCTCCCGATGGGCTGGGCAGGAAGCTGGGGGACCCTGGAGATTTGCTCCTGGCTCCCTGCAGTGTCCCCGTGGCACTGGCGCCTCCAGACCTGCCCCTCTCCCCGGGCTGTCTCTGTGTGGTTTCATTGGTGTTTTGGTTTTTTTTAAGCTCGTCTTATTTGCCTTCTTTTCCCCCCATACCGTGTCCTTGCCCTTGTGTGGGTTTAAATAAACAATCTCTGATCACCTCGGTGTGTGTTGGGGCTGTGGATGCAGGGGGGATCTGTGGTCCCCCGTTGTCTCATCGTGTCCCCTGCCCTGCCACAGGACCTGGTGCCAGGGGGCTGCCCTGGAGCTGAGGAGGAGGAGGGGACTGCTCTTGTTCCCAGAGCCTCTGCCCCTCCAGGAGGAGGGAAGTGCCTCCGGATACCCACTCTGGGGATTCGGAGGGCAAAGACAATCCCCTTCCCCCGCTGTCGCCACTCCTGCAGGGACCTGTCCCTTCCATGTGGCCGAACCAGAGCACCAGAGTGAGCAGGAGCTCGGAGCAGCTGGAGCCCAGCTCCCTTACCCCTTAGGCTTGGGCCAGCCCAGCTCCCTGCACCCTTCCCCAGCCCTCGTGGGGACAATCTGGGTTCCCAGAGGGGAGACCCCGGGCTTGTCACCTCACCGAGGTGACACCGCACCCATCCCGCCATCAGCACCCACAGCAGCCTCACTGCCGGGGGCGGGGTTGCGGTTGCAGCCTTCCCTTCCCTTCCCTCTTCCCTTCCCTGTTCCCATCCCTTCCCCCATCCCTTGCCGCACCTATCCCTTGTCTGTGCCCGTCCCTTCCCTGTCCCCACTCCCTTCCCCGTGCCCCTCTGGCAGACGGGCGCTGCGCCTCAGCCAAATCCCGAATGCCACAGGAAGATGGCTCTCCTTCTCCTGCCTGTTCTCCCGCCCCCGCTCCGAAGACAGGCTGTTCCTGAATGCGAGAGGAAATTGCTAAGGAGATAATTAAGTAGCCAATTAATTAGCTAATGATTAATGGAAGCATCCTGCGGAGGCAGCGCCGCAGCCGCCCTGGCCAGGTGTTACCGGGATGTGTCACTCCCGCTGCGGTTACAGCTTCCCGGTGTGCCGGGGTGGGCGCCGCCGGGACCCTGCGGCTCTGTCCCGGCTGGTGACACGCTGGGGTGGCCGGTGACATGCCGGGGTGGCCCGACATCTCCAGCCAGGAGCCGGCGGGCTGTGGGTCCCGCAGAGCCGCACACGGACACTCGCTGCCGGCGCTGCTCGAGCCACGGTTTTATTTTGCCAGCAGCTCCGGCAGAAAGGGGCGCGGGATCGTGCCCCGCCCGGCAGCCCCGGGCACGGCGCCAGGGCCACGGTGGCAGCCGGGTGCTAGGAGAGCACGGAGAGGAGCAGGGGCAGTGCCAGCGCCAGTGCCAGGGCTGCCGGAGGGCGCTGGGCGGTGCCGGCCCCGTTGGAGTACCCGTAGCTGGTTCTGCACGACCCCTCCAGCTCCTCGAAGGCGATGGGGGTCTCGAGGGGAGCTGTGCCCTGCATGCTCCTCTTCACCTGCAGTGGGCACAGGGTGGGCTCCCTCAGTGCCTGCCTGCACAGAGCCCCTGCCTCCCCACACATCCCAGTGCCCCACGTGTCCCTGTACACCCCTGTGTCCCCATAAATTCCTGAGTGCCACATGCCATGATGTTCCACCTGTGTCTGCTACCCCAAGTGTCCCTGTGCCTCGTATCCCCATGTTCCAAACATCCCCATTCCTGATGCTCCCAGTGCCACTCGTGTCCCCCTTGGTCCAAGTGTCCCCTTGCCCTGTTTATCTCTGTGTCCCGTGTTTCCCATGCCCCACTCACCGTCTCCACTTGGCCGAAGACCCGGAGCAGGTTCTCAGCCAGGGCTCCCTTCACCTCCTGCTCTGTCCAGTTCCTCGCCAGCAGCTCGGCCACCAGCATGGGGTACTTGGAGACGTCCTCCAGGCCAGTGGGGACCCTGTGCCACCCCACAGCTCACAGCTGGGCCACTCCCAGCACCCCCAGCCGCCCACACAGCGTGCAAGGGGACATCCCCACCCCTCAGGAAGTCCCATGGTGGGGACAAACTGGCCCATCCCATCCTGCACCATCTCCCTCTTTACCCTGGGACCCCGTCGTAGTCCCCACCGAAGCCAACAGCATGGGCACCGGCCACCTTCTTCACATAGTCCATGTGGTCTGGGGAGGGGACAGGGGTCAGCAGGGCAGGGGGGGGGGTCACTGCCACCCCCCACCCACCTGGGCACCTCCTCACCTGCCACGTCAGACAGCTTGGCCTTGTCACTGCAGGTCACGTAGGCGTTGTAGAAGTTGACCATCACCAAGCTGCCCGTGGTGCCCTGGGGGGGAACAGCCCTGAGCCCCCAGATCCCCCAGATCCCATTCCATCCCTGCCCTGCCCTGGCTGTGCCCCCACACTCACCACCATCTTCAGCACATCGTCGGGCACGTTGCGGCGGTGCTGGCAGATCTTGTAGGCAGAGGAGTGACTGAAGATGACGGGGGCTTTGGAGATGTTCAGCACGAGCTTCATGGTGTCCACTGAGACGTGGGCCAGGTCTATGATCATGCCCAGGCGGTTCATCTCCTCCAGCACCAACTACAGGGACAGGGGACAGGGATGGGGGGCTGAGGGGTGCCTGGGAGGGGTCCCCTGTGGGGATGTCTGGAGCTGCTTGGGTGGCTTTTGGCTGACGGGACAGAGGGATGGATGGATGGATGGATGGATGGATGGATGGATGGGACACTGCACCCAGCACGGGGCAAGTGGGTGCCAGTATCACATTCCTCCAATGCCACTGCTCCTGGACACCACTGCTGATGCTGTTCCTCACCTTCCCGAAGGGTGAGAGACCATGGTGCACAGGTTTTTCATCCTTGGTGTCCACCAGCCAGTTGTCAGCCCTGCAGAGCAGGGAGAGCATCAGAGTAGCCACACCTCTGACCACATCCCCCCATGGCAGCACTGCCACCCTCTGTGTCCCTCCTGGGGGTCCTACCAGGGGGTGTTGCAGCTGTGGGTGAGGGTCATGTAGCGGGCACCCAGGCGGTAGAGGGTGCGCAGGACGCCCAGGCTGCTGTCGATGGAGTGGCCGCCCTCCACCCCGATGAGGCTGGCCACCTTCCCTGCCTTGAACGCCGCCCGGATGCCTGCGGGAGGGCAGGGCCATCAGCTGGGGCGGGCACGGCCCGTGGTGGCCGGGATCAGCCTTGTCCCCGCTCACCTTCAGTGTCGGTGACGCAGGAGAAGGTCTCGGGGTACAGGTCACACATGCGATGCACCACATCCATCTGCTCCAGCGTGCGCCTCACCGCGTCCTTGTTCTGCGTCTCACAGGGCACGTACACCGACCAGAACTGCCACGGGAGCTGTGTCAGCACGGCCACTGCCCACCCTGCCACCCATCCTGCTGCCCAACCCACTGCAAACCCCGCTGCCAGCCCCACTGCCCACCGTGCTGCCCACCCTGCTGCCCACCCTGCCACCCATCCTGCTTCTCATCCTGCTGCCCACCCCACTTCCAACCCCACTGCCCACCCTGCTGCCGACCCCAGTGTCTCCACCACTCCTGGTGTCCCTGCCCACCCCAGTGCCCTCCACCCTCCCTGGTATCCTCCCTGGTGCCCCTGCCCACCCTGGTGCTCCCTGCCCACCCCAGTGCCCGCCCCNNCAGTGCCCGCCCCTGTGGTCCCCCCTGCCCCCCCACGAGCCCCTGGCGCAGTTTGGGGATGTTGGTGTGGGTGCCATTCAGCACGGTCAGGTTGGCTTCTGGCAGCCTCAGCTGGTTGTTGAACCTGCGGAGGAGCTGCCAGGGCAGGTCGTTGTGCCTGGGCAGGGACAGGATGGGCACTGAGGGGTGGCCTGACCCTCTGCCCACTCGCCCTCAGGCTGCCCAGACCCCTGGCTGGCTGCACACACAGTCCCCTCATCTGGCTGTCACTCCATCCATCCATCCATCCATCCATCCATCCATCCATCCATCCATCCATCCATCCATCCATCATCCACCTCCCCCTCAGTCCATCTGTCCACCCACCTGTCCCCTCAGCCAAAAACCACTCAAGCAGTTCCAGCCAGGAGCTGGAGACAGGCCACTCTCCAGGGACAGAGCCATGTGGGAGGAGGTCCACCAGAGGACCCTCCCGTGCACCTTTCCAACCCCTCATCAGCCCTCACAGCCAGGGGAGCCAGCCCAACATCCCTCTTTGACAGGGATCCCACACCCCGCAGTGCCACCGGGGATGTGGCTGGGGCTGCGTGAGGCGCCACTTCCTGCTCCTGTCACGGTCCCACATCCCCCTGCTCCCCCCGGCCTGCTCCCCGTCCCAGTGGCACAGCAGTGATCCACAAGGGAATGCTGCAGGGGACAGGAGCCTCCTGAGGGTCCGAGAAGGGACCAGGGACATCCCTCAGGACTGAGCAGGAAGTTCCCCCGGCGCAGCCTAACCCCGGTTTCCCGGTACCCTGCCCAATCCCGTGGGCTGCGGTGCCGGAGATCCCCTCGGCTGCTCTGACGGTCCCACGGGGTCCCTGGGAAAGCTGTCCCCTGTCCCCACGCAGCCCTGGGGTGCCTGGCATGGGGATCCCCTGGGAAAGTTGCTCCCTGTTCCCGCACAGCCCTGGGGTGCCCGGCCCGGGGATCCCCCCGCGGGCTGTCCCAGAACGGTTTCCCAGCTGGGGTTTTCCCACAGACACGGAGCAGCTGCGCTCGCTGCGGGGCCAGGTGACCTTTGCTCACCCGTCGATGACCGGCGTGGCGCTCATGATGCGCTTGGCCTCGTCCAGGTGCTGCTGTCCAGTGCTGGGCAGTGCCAGCGCCAGCACCAGCACCGGCACCCACACGCTCCAGCCTGGCATCTTCTCCTGCTGGGTGCTGCTGGGGACAAGGGGGGGACCTGCCACCACCGAGCGAGCACACGCACTGGGATGGCTGCCCCGCGCTCCTCTGTCCCCTCCCGCCGTCAATGAATAACCAGGAGCGCGGCGTTACCCCTCCCTGGGTGTGCCCTGTGCCCACTTGGCAGTGCCAGGGCTCCACAGCCACGGCCTCCCCCAGCCTCAGCCCTGGTGGCTGCGCCGTGCCAGGGCCTCTTCTCCGAGCTGCAGTGACGCTCCCAATCCGTCTAATGAAGCCCAGATTTTTTTCGGTTTGGAAAGTTCCAGTCCCATCCGCGCCTCAGGCTCCCCGGCGCTGGCATCCATCGGCACCCCCAGTTCAGCACTGGCACCCCCAGTTCAGCACTGGCACCCCCAGCATCCCCGGCACCCCCAACACCCTTGGCCCCGCTCACCCCGGCCCCGGGACACTCGGGCAGTCCCTGCCTGCGACGGCTGCGAATTGAGTGTTCCGGCTTGCGTGCGGTGACGGGGCTGGGATGGGCTCCAGCCACCCCAGAGCCACCCCCCGCCACGGCGCCGGAGCTGCCACATGCCCTGGGGCGAGCAGCCGGGGTGGCAGGGCCGTGGTGTGGGGCTGCTGCTGCTGCTCCTCCCTGTGCGCCTGGATCTCCCACACTCCGGTCCCGCTGCGGCGTCCCGAGGGGAAACTGAGGCAGCGCTGTCCTGCGGATGCTGCGCATCCCTGCCGGCTCCAGCTGTGGTGTCCTTCCCAGCCAAAGGCCTTGGTGGGGCTTCTGGGAATGGCATGGAGCCACGTGGAGATGGCTGGTCCAACTAGACACCTCATCCTGGGGTGTGCTCGGATGGGAATCCCCTCCTCCGGTGCCAGCCATGAGGAGCTCGGGGTGGGGACGCTGTGGGGGTGGCATCCCTCGGGCTAACTGGCCCCCTTCCCGCACTTCTCCGGGTGCGGCGGCGGGTCTGGGAAGGGAGGACTCCCATCCGCTCCCATCCCACCCACCCCATCCCGGGTGTCTCCAGCCCCTGCCAGCAGCGCTTTCCCGGCGATGGCCCCAGCGCGGCCGGATTCCCGGCTCCCCGGCAGGAATGTGCCGGGGGGTTCCGGCCCCCCGCCCGCCGGGGCCGCTTCCTCTTTCGGCGCTACTTAAGCGGCTCCCGGCGCGTCCCGCCCTGCCGGGCCATGGAGCGCATGGAGGTGACCGAGACCTTTGCAGGCATCGCCCTGCCCGGCCACCTCCACACGCAGGAGTCCCTCGGCTTCGCCGCCGCCTTCACCTTCCGCCCCACCGACGTGCTCATCGCCACCTACCCCAAATCGGGTGAGGGGATGGGGGGACACGGGGACAACGAGGGGACGCGGCGGGACAGGGCTGGGAGCCCGGGCTGGAGCGGGGGCTCCTCCGGAGCTGCCGGCGGGGCTGGGAGGCGGCCGGGCTTGGAGACACTCGGACTTGGTCCCCGCGGCCACTCTTGGGCACAGCACGGGGATCCCTGGCCAGGAGATCCTGCCCCCTGAGCCCCCGTTCTGCTGCCGTATTGTCCCCAGCCCGAGACTGGTGTCCCCGGGGGCTCGGGGAGGGGGACACGGCACTGCCAGCCCAGCCGCTGGCACGGGAGGGGTTGGGATGGGACGGGACAGGCTGAGCCGTGCCTTGCTGTGCCAATCCGTGCTACCTGTACCGGCGCAGAGCCATTCCGTGCCGTGCCGTGCCATGTCGTGCCATGGTGCCGGCGCCCCGTGGCCCTGCCCTGACACCCACCTCTGCAGGTACCACCTGGATGCAGGAGATCCTGACGCTGCTCTTCAGCCTTGGAGACGCCCGCCCAGCCAAGACCATTCCCAACTGGGAGCGGGCGCCGTGGCTGGAGCAGATTTACTGCCGGGAGGCTCTGCGGGACACCGAGAGCCCCCGGCTCCTCACCACCCACCTGCCCGCCCACGTCCTGGCCCCCGCCCTGCAGCGCAGCCAGGCCAAGGTGCGAGGGGTCCCCGGTGGCCCTGCGGGGACATTCCACACCCACGGGGGCTTCCCACTGCCGGGAAAATGCTGGGGGCTTTCTGGGCAGGGCGGAGAGGAATCCCCCCAGCTGTAACACTGTGTCCCCCCAGGTGATCTACGTGGCCAGGAACCCCAAAGACGTCGCTGTCTCCTTCTACCACTTCCACCACCTGGCCAAGTTCCTGCCCGACCCCAGCTCCTTCGATGCCTTCCTGACACAGTTCCTCGAGGGCACAGGTAGGGACTGGGGGAGTCTGTGAGGGGAAGGGACTCAGCCTCCGGGCCCCCCATCACCGTCCCATCTCCTCCCCCCCAGTGCACTACGGCTCCTGGTTTGACCACGTCAAGGGCTGGCTGGGCCAGCGGCACCTCCTGGACATTCTCTATGTCACCTACGAGGAGCTGCACCAGGTGAGCCCTGCCGTGTCCCCGTCCCTGTCCCCGTCCCTGCCGGTGCCCGGTGCTGACCGTGCTCTGTCCCAGGACCTGCGTGGCACCGCACAGCGCCTCAGCAGCTTCCTGGGGTGCCCGCTGGCGCCGGGGACAATGGCAGCCCTGGAGCAGCACTGCAGCTTCTCTGCCATGCGGGACAACGCCATGGCCAACTACTCCCTGATCCCCGCCGAGATCATGGACCACACCCAGGGCCGCTTCATGCGCAAAGGTGA
>VWYE01009588.1:35939-50113 GCA_013398995.1 Alaudala cheleensis | reverse complement strand
AGGGGGGAGATGGATGGAAGAGGGAAAGAAGGGAAGGGACAAATCGGGGGCGGGACGGGAGGGGATGCAAAGGGGCGGGAGGGGACGGGAGGGGACAGGAAAGGACAGCAGAGGAGGGAAGAGCAGGGAGGGGAAGGCAGGAGCTCGTCGCCGCCCCACTCACGTTCTTGAACTCGCGGAAGGGGACGAACTGGACGATGTCGCGCAGGACGGGCTCGCCCTTGGGGGAGCGCAGGACGCCGTCGTCCCCGTCCAGGATCTGCATGTCCGTGAAGTCGGCGTTGCCCACGCCGACGATGATGATGGACATGGGCAGGTAGGAGGCCCGCACGATGGCCTCCCGCGTGTCCGCCATGTCCGTCACCACGCCGTCCGTCAGGATCAGCAGAATGAAGTATTGCAGGGGGGGACACGGATGCTCGGGGGGGCCGCCTCACCCCGCTGCCGGCCCCGCGCCGGAGCAGCCACGAGTGTCACGGGTGTGCTGGGTCTCAGCCCAGCCCCGCGGGGGCAGAGGGACCCACCGACGCCTCCTTGGTGCGCTCCTCGTCGGCCGCCACACGAGCCACCTTGGAGATGATGGGAGCCACGTTGGTGGGGCCGTAGAGCTGGATTTTGGGCAGGCAGCTCTGGTAGGACTCCACGACGCCCTGGATGCCTGTGGGGTGTGCGAGGGGTGAGGGGCATCCCAGCCATGGATCCGGCCCCTCTGGAGCTGGACTCACCCTCACACTCATCGTTGTCGGGGTTGAAGTTGATGGCGAAGTCGTGGGAGACCTGGAGGGAGGGAGGGGAGGGGAGGGGGCAGCTGGTGCACCCCCTACCACAGCCCCCAGCATCTGCCAAGCCACAGCAGTGCCACAGCCGAGGGTACCCAGAGCACATCCCTGGGGTCCCACACGGCCCTGGCAACCTGAGACCCCCTCACCTCGTACTTGGGGGGGATCCTGGCACCAAAGCCCAGAGCCGAGAATTTCTTATCGCTGCAAGGGAAGGGGCGTGAGGAGCTCTGGGTGCCATCACTGAGTGCTGCCACCGGCAGATCTCACCCCAAGGTGGATATCACCAATGCGTGTGGCCCTGGGGGACCCGCCAGAGCCACCAACCTGTCGTAATCCTGGCAGATCTCACCCACAGCCACCAGCGCCTTGAGGTACTCGTTGGGCTGGTAGGGGTTGATGTAGTGCAGGGAGCAGCTGTTTCGGGGGTCCCCGTTGGAGGCTGTGAAGTCGATGGCCACCTGGTGGAGGGCACTGAAGGTCACCCAGTGTGAGCAGGGCCACGGGTGTGTCCCTGCGGGGTGGGGAGGGGCCAGTGCTCACCGTGAAATGGATCTGGCAGCCGCCCATGATGTAATCCAGGAAGGAGTAAACCCTGTGGATCTTCCAGAGGGACGTGTGTCAGGCGGCCCTGCCCCACGCCAGCCCACAGAGCCAGGTATGGCTCAGCACAGCCCAGCACAGCTCCCCAGGCCCTCACCTTCAGGTCCAGCAGCACCACGACCCCCGAATTCTTGTAGTTGCGCTTTTTGATCTTGTACTTGGGGTTCATGCAGTCCCACTGCACCTGTGGCACCGGCACCCGCGCTGCCTGCGGCCCCTGCCCAGCCCTGCCACCCCCACCCCCGGTGCCACCCTGCACCGTGGGGACCCCACGGCCCCAGACCATTGTGGCCCAATAACCCTGCACCCCCACAGCCCCAGGGTGCAGCTGCCTTCCCCCACTCCCAGCCACCCTCCAGGCTCCAGCCACCCCACGAGTGACTGATTCCCCAGAAGACACCAAAGCCACCATGCCCTCCCCAAACAGCAGAGCAGCGAGAAGAAAATGACACCAAACCCAGAGGAGGAGCTGGAAGGTGGCTGCTAGGACAGGCTCTGCTGGCAGCACACAGGGTGGCCCCCAGGCCATCCCCGTGTCCCCATGTCCCACCTTGTTCTCCCCCATCGCCTTCTGCATCTCCTCGAAGGTGGTGAAGAACTCCCCGATGAAGTCGTGCTTGCCCCGCGAGTCGTAGTCCCACACCACGCACTGTGACGGGCACAGCTCAGCCCAGGGGCTCCTCAGCCCTGTCCCCAGCACTGCGGGGTCCCCAGCACAGCCCCAGGGAAGCTGGGGTGCACATGCCCCCAGGGCAGGATTAGGGGGTCCCCCTCATTCTTCCTCACCCTCAGCTTCCTCTTCTCCTCACAGCTGCAGAGCGAGTTGAGGGAGACTTTGAAGGGCTCCCAGATGGGGCTCAGGTTGTTCTTCACCACCTGCAGGACGAGGGGCTCAGTGGGGCCGGGGATCCCCCGGGGTGGCTGTGAGGCAGCCGTGGCCCGGTGCCACCATGGCCTTACCTCGGTGCGGTACACCAGCTGCTCGCTGCGGTCATCATCGATGCGGTAGATCTCCAGGAAGGGATCTGACTTGCTGAAGAGGTCCTGGGGGAGGAGGATGAGAGAGAGCACTGCCCACCCGGCCCTGTTTTCCCCCCTGGCACCCAGCTCACCTTGTCGTCCAGTTTCTTGGCGCGGAAGGCGAGCTCCACGTAGCCGTTGTTCCCCGAGATCTCCTCCGAGATGATCTGAGAGGGGGCCATGGGGTGCTCAGTGCCTGGCATAGCTTTGCCCCCTGCCCACCACTGCCCTGTGGAGCCCTGGGATGGGACAGGGTCCCACGTGCTTCCCTGGCACAGCAAGGACCTTCAGGATGGCCAGTAGATGCCATCGGGGACCCTGAGCCCTCCCCACCCCAAGTGCCACCCTACTGATCCAGTCCAGTGCCACCCAGATGTCCCAGTTTGGTGCTGTCCCAGAACCCCAGCCCAGTGCCATCTGTGTGTCCTGTCTGGTGCCATCCCAGGATTCCAGCCCCACATCACCTGTGCACCCCATGCTGGTGCCACCCACGTGCCTGGGTTTGGTGCTGCCCCAGTGCCCCTGCTCAGTGTCACCCACCCCGCTGCCACCCCCAGCACAGGCTCGGAGCTCACCGTGATCGTGGACTTGCCCGCAAACTTCCCGTACTTGAGGAACAGCGGCTTTGTCACCCGTTTCTGCGCCACGATCTGCGAGAGCCCAGCGTTGGGGAGGGGACACCACGGTGGGGTCCCTGGGCAGGGGTCCCCAGGCTCACCTGCCCCACGGTGCACTCCATGCCCCCCAGGAAGTCGTCATCGTGCGTGCCCACGCCGGCCTGGCCGTGGCTGTCGTAGACCTCAAAGCGCAGCTTCTGCACCTCCTCGAAGTAGTAATCGACCGTGAAGATCTTGGCGAACACGGGGTTCAGGTTGCTCTTGATCACTTCGCTGCGATCCACCTGCGTGGGGTTGGCACAGGGCCTTGGGGTGCCAGAGCTCCCCCAGGGCTGTGGGAAGCCAGGGGTGTGGTGAGGCAGGGATGCGGGATGTGGGGTGGGGGATGAAGGGATGGGATGTGCCAGGCTGGGGGATACGGGGATGAGGGGATGAAGGATGAAGGGATAGGGGTGCAGGAACAGGGAGTGCAGGGAAGGACCAGCTGTGGTCCAGTGAATGGCATTTGGAGGAGTCCTTTGTGCCCCCCAACAGCCTCCAGCCCTGACAGCCCTGGCGCTGGGATGTTGCTCCCACTGGGCTCCCTGTGGTCATCCAAGGGGATGCTCTGCCTCTGGCTGTGCTTTGCCACAGCTCTGCTGGAGCAGGAGCAGTGGGTTGGTGCCAGGACAAGCTGCTGTGCCCATCCTGGGGTGGCCATGCCCTGGTGGCCCCAGTGGGCAGTGGGTGCTCAGCATCTCCTGGCCGTGCTGGCAGCGTGTGCCGAGCGGTTCCGGAGCCTCCCCCGCACGTGTCCCTGCCAGTGGTGACTCAAGGGGACACATCCTGGCCAGGGCACCCTGCCAGCCCCTGGCCCCTGCCTGCCCAGTCCAGCATCATCTGTCGAGCCCACACTGCTGCCACCCTGCTGTGGCCACTGCCAGCCCCTCATTCTGGGGATGTGGGTGTTGGGTGCCTTGGACCCTCTGGAGCCTGCAGGTCCAGGGCCATCTCGGCTCTTAGAGCCAGCAGCAGAGCCAGATTCAGGCAGCCCCTTTGTCTGGGGGACAGGGGCTGGCTGGGACAGGGATCACTCCAAAAGGTGGCTCAGGAGGGACCCTCTTGCCTCTTGGAGCTGGCTGGTGTCTGGCACAGCACAGCATGGAGCGTGGCACGGCACAGCATGGCACAGCACAGTGGCACAGCCGGGTACAAGTGTCTGGCATGGCACAGCACACCGAGGCTGGCACGGAGCCCTGGTTCCCCCCCCGGCTCCACGCTGGCTCGAGCGGAGTCGATGACTCGCCGAGGGATTTAGCGCTAAATCCGCCGGCTGAGCGGCCGCGATTAGAGCGGAGCTGCCGCTGCCAGAGCTCAGCCTGGGGAGGGGTGAAAGGAGCCGTGCCAGCCCCACTGCCAGCATCAGCCCCAGTGCCAGCCCTCCAGCCCTGAGCCACCCCAGGGGGAGCTGAGGTGTCCCTTGTCCCTGTCCTGGGGCAGTGGAGCCTCTCTGCAGTCACACACTGTGGGCACCACGCCCCGCCCCGCTCCCTGGCCCCACTGCAGCCCCGGTGGGCTGGTTGTGACCCGGTGTTAGCACCATGCCCACATGCTGATGGGTGCCCCGCAGTGCCCTGCCCACCCTGCATCACCCCCTGGACCCTGTTCTGCTCTGTGCACCCTGCTCTGCATCATCTCCTGCCCCCCATCCTGCACCCCTGCCCTGCACCCTGTACCCTGGTCTGAACCCTGCCCCCTGTTCTGCACCTAGCACCCTGCTTTGCACCCGGTACCCCATTCTCCCTTATCTCCTGCACCCTGATCTGAACCCTGTACCTTGTTCTGACCCCTGCAACGTGCCTTGCACCACGCACCCTGCTCTGCATCATCTCCTGCACCCCACCCTGCATCCCTGCTCTGCACTNCCCTGCCCTGCACCCTGTACCCTGCTCTGAACCCTGCACCCCATTCAGAACCTTGCACTCCCTTCTGAACCCTGTACCCCCTTCTGAACCCTGACCCTGTTCTGCACCCAGCAACCCGTACTTCATTATCTCCTGCACCCTGATCTGAACCCTGCACCTTGTTCTGAACCCTGCAACGTGCCTTGCACCACGCACCCTGCTCTGCATCATCTCCTGCACCCCACCCTGCATCCCTGCTCTGCACTCTGCACCCTGTACCCTGGTCTGAACCCTGCCCCCTGTTCTGCACCTAGCACCCTGCTTTGCACCCTGTACCCCATTCTCCCTTATCTCCTGTACCCTGCTCTTTACCCTGTACTCTGCCCTGAACCCTGCACCCCTTTCTGCACCCTGTACCCCATTCTCCCTTATCTCCTGTACCCTGTACTCTGCTTCCCACCATCTCCTGCACCCTAACCCTTGCTCTACACCCCAGTCCCCGTCCTGCACTCTGCACCTCGCCCTCACCATCTCCTGCACCCCANGGGGCACAGGCGGCCCCGTGGGCGAAGGGCATGGGGGGCGAGCCGCTGTCTCGGGAGCCGTCAGGGAGCCGGGCAGGTGCCCCTCATTCCCGGGACGCGGCGCCCAGAGGTGCCGGGCACGGCCCCGGTGGCGGGACAGCGGGTGGGGCAGAGGGACCCCAGGGATGCGCTCCGGGGTGGGGTGGCCGCTTCCAGTCCCGGTGGCTCCGCGGGGCCCTGCAAGGTATCAGAGCACGGTGGGGTGAGCAGGATCGGGGGCACCCTCCTGGCACTGCCCGTGTACCCCCAAGTCCCAGCCAGCAGCATGGGCACTGCTCTGGGGGCTCACATGNCCCTGCATCCCTGCTCTGCACTCTGCACCCTGTACCCTGGTCTGAACCCTGCCCCCTGTTCTGCACCTAGCACCCTGCTTTGCACCCTGTACCCCATTCTCCCTTATCTCCTGTACCCTGTACTCTGCTTCCCACCATCTCCTGCACCCTAACCCTTGCTCTACACCCCAGTCCCCGTCCTGCCCTCTGCACCTCGCCCTCACCATCTCCTGCACCCCACCCTGGATCCCCCCAAATCCACCACGCAGTGCTCAGCCCTGCCACACCCCCGGCTCCCGCCCTGCCCTGCCCTGCCCTGCCCGGCTCAGTGGGTGCCAGCGGTGCCCCTCTCTCTCCTACCTCCATCCACTGGCCCTGGGTCTGCATCAGCAGCAGGACACAGGGGTCCGACTTGTTGAGGGTGTCGCGGTCCAGGAGGTGTTTACAGCTGACCCTCAGCTCCACCTTGGAGAGCACGGCCAGCGGGGCCTGCGGGCCCGGCTCGGACACGCCGCCCATGCCGGCGGGGCCNGAGCCGGGCAGGTGCCCCTCATTCCCGGGACGCGGCGCCCAGAGGTGCCGGGCACGGCCCCGGTGGCGGGACAGCGGTGGGGCAGAGGGACCCCAGGGATGCGCTCCGGGGCGGGGTGGCCGCTTCCAGTCCCGGTGGCTCCGCGGGGCCCTGCAAGGTATCAGAGCACGGTGGGGTGAGCAGGATCGGGGGCACCCTCCTGGCACTGCCCGTGTACCCCCAAGTCCCAGCCAGCAGCATGGGCACTGCTCTGGGGGCTCACATGGTCCTGCAGGGCCGTGCCCAGCTCTATCCCAGCCCCAGCCCAGCGGCAGGATGTGTCCCAGGGGAAGGGGGACCTAAGCGGGGTAGGGTACCCACCCTGGGGTGCCCCGTGTGGGGCTGTGGAGGAGAAACCCCCTGCAGTCCCTGCGGGCAGCACCCTCAGCCTGGGCAGGGCTCTCCGGAGGGGAGCGGGGACACAACTCCGTGTCTGTGCCACCAGGTGACGGAATCCCCCGCGCTGGGGACGGCGTTCACGCTGCCCCCGGAGGCTGGTAGCACTCAGCCGGGAGATGCTGCCCGACGGGTCACCGAGGGGCTCTGCCAGTCCCGGCTTGTCCTCGCACCTGCAGGCGCTGGGGGTTCCTGGCTGGGGCAGGGGCAGGTCCTGCCCACCTGTGCCCTCTCATGCCCGGCCAAAGTTTCCTGGGGAAGTCATGCCGGGCCCTCCCCGGCACATGGCTGCAGTGCCCCGGCTCCGGCGGGCACCGTCCCCCTCCCCGGGATCGCGGGCAGCCCTTGGCATCACCCATCACTCAGTGCCGGGGACAGCGGGTCCCACCCTGCCCATCGCCCCCTCACCTGGGTGCTGTGTCCCGGGCCGGGAGCCGGCGGGGCAGGGGCTGGGTGGGTGCCCGCCGTGCCGGTGTGCCCGCCGGAGCTGCTGCCGCTGCCACCTCCACACAACTGACTCAAGCTGCAGCTCGGGAGCGGAGCCCTAAGAGGGAGATGGATGACAAGCTCCGTTAACTGCCTCGCTGCCGGCGCCGGAGCGGAGCCCACCCTGCACCGGGGCTGAGCAGGGTCCCCAGGGGCCCCAGCGCCGCTGGCTGTGCCAGGGCAGGAGCTCCTGCTCCAGGTGAGACCCCCATGGCACAATCACAGCCCCCCACCCTCCACAGCTGCTCCCCATGGGGTGCCCAAGGCCACCTTGGTCCTGGGCCCCCACACTCTGAGCCAACAGCCCAAGCACAAGGGTGGGATCCCCCAAACCCACCAGGTGCCTTCCCCACATGCTGCAGCATCCAGACCCACACTCCAGGCACATGGAGCCCCATATGCTGATTCCCCAGCTCGGGACCCCCCACCCACCCGTGTCCCCCCAGCACTGCAGCGCTGTCAATCCAGCTTTATGGAAGATGATGTAATTAGCTCAAATTTGGAGGGATTAAAATGCAGATAGGGCTAATGAGCAGGAGGGCACCGCAGGGCCCGGGAGCTAATCCCCAGCCTGTCTGGCAGAAATAGGCCACTCTCCTTCCCACTCTCCCCAGCACGGCTCGGCGGGGCAGGAGGCACCGACCCACAGCGGGACACAGGGGCTGGGCAGAGGGGCTGGAGGGACACCGTGGTGACTGGACACAGCCAACACCTCACCTGGCACATCTTGCCTCTTTGGACTGCCCAGATCCGTGCAGGTGTGCCAGGGCTCCAGCACTGAGTGCTACATCCCATCCCATCCCAGAACTGATGACACAATGGGCTGGGTGAGTGCTCCTGGAGCAGCTCTGATCCCTCCCAACACATCCCAGTGACCCATCAGCCCCCTGCCCAGGGACAGAGAGAGCCTGGGATACCCCCAATAGCCACAAGGATCAGCCAGAACCCTCCCAGTTTCTCATGAGCTCCTGTGGTGCCACTTGAAGTTATTTGGGTTGGAAGAAAATTGGAAAACGACTCCAAGATCAGTTCACCCTCTCCCCAGCAGTGCCGAGGCCACCACAATGTCCCCAAGTGCTACACCTACCATGGGCTGGCCTTTGAGCCATGAAGAAATGGCTAAAAGGGCCCCAGAACTGCAGCAGGGGCTAAGCCAAGGGCCAGGGAGTGCAGCAGGGCAGAAGACCACAGTCCAGCCCTGAACTTGGCTCCATCCAACCCCAGCTGAGGGGCTGGGCCACATCTTGCTTCCCTGTACCCCCCAAAAAGTGGGGAAAGACCCCCATGTGGGCAGCACCTGAGTGACTTCCACCATAACACTCAACCTGTGCAGCTTTCCCTCACAGAAAGGTGTGGAAATCATCAGACCAGGAATACTGGCATGGAAGGGGCAGCAGACAAAGCCTGGCACAAAGGGGGAACCCCCAAAGCCCCTCAGAACCAGAGCAGAAGGCAGCCCAGGCTGCAGCCCTGACAAGGCAGAGGAGTGGGCACAAGGCAGGCGTTTAACTCTTTCAGGGAAATGTGGAGCCTCCAATCCCAGCATACGAGGCTTGAACACATCCCTGCACCACCAGCGGCACAAGGGGCAGCTCCATTCTGCACGTGAGCCCCAAAACCACAGCACACCCGGCTCTCTACGGCTCTTTATTGACAGTTCAGGGGAGCACAGTTCATTTCTTCTTCTCCACGTCCTGCTCCGCCGCCTCCTTGGCGCGCTTGGCGCGGATGCCGAAGAGGCGGGCGTTGGCCCGGGCCATGCGAAGGCTGGCAAAGGCCTTGAAGTTCTTCTCATCCTCCGAGATGACACGAGCCTTCTCCCGCTTGAAAACCTGCGGGGAGAGAGCGCCAGACAGTCAGACTGCTCCCGGGAGCTGGGGCTTCCCACAGTGATCTCAGCGAGGAGCTTGTGCCATCTGCAGGCCCTGCCCTCAGCCTGCTCCCAGCACAATGGAGCAGCAATAAAGACAAGCACCACGGGAAACCTGAGTCAGGTTTCACACAATCACAGCATTGTTAGGGCTGGTAAAGACCTGTAATAGCGAGACTGTCATCCCATGGTTACCACCAATCATGCCCTCAAGTGCCACATCCACGTGTTTTTTGAACATTTCCAATGCTGGGGACTCCACCACTGCCCTGAGCAGCTGTGGAAGGGAGGGACAGCCTGGTCTGTGAAGCAATTTTCCTAATATCCAACCTAAACTTCTGCTGGCACAGCTTGAGGCGGTTTCCTCTCATCCTGTCACCTGGGATGAGAGCCTGACCCCCCCCTCCCAGCTCCACCCTCCTGTCAGGGAGTTGTAGGGAATTACCAGAGGTTTGTGACACTACTGGCAGCAGCTCTGGGAAGCAGAGACGATTTAGAGACAAATGGTGACCACAGAACCTGCCAGAGCACTCCTACCCCAGCTACACCCAGAGTGCCCTCAATTTCACAGTTCAATCAAAGACTTGTTCCTGGGTTTGTTTTTTTTTGATCCAGGATTGGAAACGCTTGGGAGACAGCCACCCTCAAGCTGTGAGACAGCAAAGAGAGAGACCCTCTGTGCAAGTTCACCCTCAATCAGGTCACACAGAGAACCTGATTAAATGACACTTACGTTCTTGATGGGCATAACAGGTCCTGTGAGCTGAGTGGCCATCTTGAGTTCCTCTGGCTGCACAACAGAAGATGAGAATGTTAGAAGAACAGAATTTAGACTTCTCCAGCTAAAACCTCAGCTAAAGCACAGCCTGTGTGCAGGTACCCAGCTCAGACACAGTGCTGATGATCCTGACAGGAGCTTTGGCACCCAGTGCTAAGGAACCCAGCACTTGAGGGTGTTTGGCACTGAGGAGCTGCTCTGGCAGCCCACGCTGTGCCCAGATCTGGCCAGAGCAGCAGCAGCCCACAGCTCTGCCACCTGGGACAGCTTGCACACCAACTGTGCTGCTCTCAATTTACACAGGATCAAAACATCATCTAGGAAAGACTGCCATGATCATCAAGTCCACGCTGTGCCTGATCCCCACCTTGTCCCAAGCCCAGAGCACTGAGTGCCACATCCATTCCTTCCTTGGACACCTCCAGGGATGGGCACTCCAAACCTCCCTGGGCAGCCTCTGCCAATGCCTGACCACCCTACCCTTTCCAGGAAGAAATTCCTGATGTCCAACCTGAACCACCTTCCTTGGCACAAACCGAGGCTGTTCCCTGGGCCTCCTTTTCTCCAGGCTAAGCACCCACAGCTCATATACACCCAAAACATTCCTCAGCAATTCCTTCTCAGGTTGATAACAGCTTCTTGTAAGAGCATGTCATCAGACAAAAATGATTGAACGTTTACTGAATACAGCTGACTTCCAGCAAACACATCTGAATCAGTGTTTCAGCTTCCTCCCTGCTCTGAAGATGGAGTTAAGCAGCTTGGAGCTGCCAGATTCCCCACAAGATGGGAGGACAGCCTGAACTCACCCTTGTGTTCCCTGGATCTACTGGCAGCAGAGCCAGGGAACACAGCTATGCTCTGATCCTGGAGAGGTTTTAATGAAAACCATTTCTGAATGCCAATAACAATTGCCTTCTGGAGCCTGGCTGGCACACAACTCTAGGGATCAGTACCAAAACAGGCCAGCAGCTGCTCAGCCAAATGCCTGGCTGAAGTGCCACTGCAACCCTGAGTGCACCGTTAGACTCGACCCTGCCAGGCCTGGCCTTGTGCCAGGCTCAGAAGCTCTGCATGACACCAAACCTCCCAGAACAGGACACATTTCCAGCAGTCAGGTACTCACAGAGCTGTCTCCCTTCTTGGGCATGGCTGGCTTCCTTGGGAAGAGGATGAGCTTGGAGCGGTACTCCTTGAGCCTCTGCACGTTGGCCTGCAGGGACTCTGTGGACTTGTTCCTTCTACGGGGATCCACGGAGATCCCGATTGTCCGCGCAAACTTCTTGTTGATGCCAGCCAGCTGAGGAGAGAGGAGAGAGTGGTGTGAGCATCCCACAGCTCCCAACAGCCAGGCAGGGATCCCAGCAGGGTCTGGAGAAAGGCTGGGCATCAGCTGAGGGACCAGTTACACCAGCAGCAAAGGGTGTCCTGGTGTATCTCAGTGCTTGAGCTGATTTCTGCAGGTGGGTTTCCCTAGAGAAGCAAAGGGCAACCCCTGCAGGACACATTTAAACTTGGATTCAGGCAGATGTCTATGAGTCAGTTTATGGACAGCTCTGGTTCACTGAATACTGGGAGCTCCAGTAAATGAGGATTTTTTAAAACCATCTGAAAAAACCATTAAATAACTATTTTTTCAGACTGCCTTAAACAAAAAACTCATTTTCTGTTTGAACAAACAGCTGCATTCCACTTTGTGTTCTGCCATTACCCAAAAATTAAAGAAAAATAAGTAAGGAAGTACTTGGCACCCAGAAGAACAATTTCCCTGCCTCAGTGCACCAATTTCAGTTATAAATGTTTTAATTAAGACACTGAACCAGGCACAGAGGCAGCTGGTGGCTGCCAGTGAGCTCTGATGTGGAATCTTATCACACATACAGAGTGGGCAGCCCTGCAGACCACCTTTACCTGCTCAGCACACCTGGCAGGTCACAGGGACAAGGAATGGAGGACAGGAAACACTTCCCACTTTAACCCAACTACTTGGATTTTAATCTGACTATTATTACTCCAGCTACTCTGAGCAGCTGTGCTGCATTGCTCTTCCTCCTGGTACAATATCCCCTGCTACTCTCAGAACTAAAATGAGTTTGGTTTACTTGGTCCTCAACACTGGCTAAATTATTTAGAATTAGCAGGAACATATTTCATGAAAAAACAATATAATGAAGTTGATCTTAATACTTTCCCTCCCCCCAGTAAATTTAGGAGACTAAAGGCCCTTTCAGAATTCCAATTTAATAGAATCTCTGAATAGTTTGGATTGGGAAGGGACCTTAAAGATCCTCAAGTTCCAACCCCTTGCAAAGGGCAGGACACCTTTCAATATTCCAGGGTGCTCCAAGCCCTGTCCTTGGACACTTCCAAGGATGGGGCAGCTACAACTTCTCTGGGCACCCTGTGCCAGGGCCTCCCCACCCTCACAGGGAAGAATTTCCCTTGTATATCCAACCTAAATTTCCCTTATTTCAGCTTGATTTTACTTGTATTTTAAATGACAGTCTGACCAGATAAACAGACATTTACCTTTCAAAGCACCCCTCACACACCCACTCCACCATCACAGGTAAGACCAGTCTTTCCTTGCTCCCAGAGCCAGGAAATCCAGACCCTCCCCTGGCAGTGGCAGCACCAGCAGGTACCAACACCTGAGGAAACCACCTTGTGCAGGACAGGAGAGGCAGCTGAGCTCAGATTTGATTTGAATGTTTTGAACGGATGCTCTGTACTTACTTTAAGCTCCTCCAGGCTGAAGCCTCTGCCAGCACGGACTTTTTTGTGGTACCTGATGGTCGGGCACCTGACGATGGGGCGGATGGGCCCGGCCACGGGGCGGGGGGCGATGCGGCGAGCCTTGGCCTGGCGAGCCTTCCTCCTGCAAGGGCAGGGTCACAGCAGCCTTCAGCTTGGGGAGACCCCGAGGTCACTGAGACCAACCTGTGTCCCATTCCCTCCTTTGCAACCCAACCCTTCCTCGGGACAGCCCCAGGAATGGGGACTCCATCACCTCCCTGGGGAGCCCCTGCCAAGGCATGAACAACCTTTCCAGGAAGGAATTTCTTGTCCAACCTAAACCTCCCCTGGCACAAAGTGAGGCTGTTCCCTTTCCTCCTGTCCCAGCTCCCTGGGAGCCTGATCCCTTCCTGCCACAAAGTTGTGGAGACACAGAAGGTTCCTCCTGAGTCTCCTTTTCCCCAGGCTGAGGTCCCCCAGCTGCTCCTGGTGATCCAGTCCCTTCCCAGCTCCATTCCCTTCTCTGGACATACTCCAGCTCCTCAATACCTGCCTTGCAGTGAGGGACCAAATACAACACTGGAGTTTGAGGTGTGACAGCAGCAGCAGCAGTACAGGGGACAGGCAGTGCCCCATTCCTGCTGCTCACACTATGGCTGGTCCAAGCCAAGTGTCACGAGCCTCTTGCCCACCTGACAGCCACGGGTACACGGCATCTCTACCACATGAGCCGCTCCTGCCTTTGCAAGGAGGCACCTCCTGCCCTGCGACGCCTCCGGAACAAACAGCCAGGTTGGGCTGGCTGCTGCTGCCATCAGAGACCCAGGGAAGTGCGTTCATCACTGTGGATGCAGCGATTCCGGAGATGCCTCATCACTTGGCAGAGGCTCGCGCTGAGCACGAGCGGGAGAGCTCTAAACAAATCCACGGCGTCCCGGCTTCGTAAACGGCCCCACAGAAACCGGGAGAAGCCCTCCCGGAGCTCCGGGACTCACCTGCGGAGCTTGCGGGCGGGCTGGTTGAACCAGGTGGCGACTCGGCGCTGCCAGTCCTTGTGGAAGTGGGGCTTCAGGATCATCCCATTGCGGCTGGGCGCCATGGCTGCGGCCTGCGGACACGGGCACGGTTAACGCGGGGACACCCGAGGCGCCCCCAGGCCCGCGGGCCCCGGCCCGGCGCGGCCCCATCGGCGCCCCCGGAGCCTCCCCCATGGCCCCGCGCGGGGCTCTGGCGGCGGTGGGCGCGACCCCGGGGAGCGGATGGCGGCGGATGGAGCCCCGGGCCCTCACTCACCTCCCGCCACGACAATGGCGACCGGAAAGGAAGCGCTGGCGCGGCGGCGCCGGAAGTGCCGGTGCGGCGCCCAATGGGCAGCGCGGGAGCGCCCGGACAGGGGCGGGGCCAGCGGGGGCGGTGGCGGCTTCACCGCGCCCGCAGCAAAGAGGGCGGCGGCTTAAAGGGGCCGCACACGGCGGCGCTGGGAACGGGGACACGGGGCAGCAGCCACGCTCGATCGGCGGCAGCAGCTCGATGCCCTCTCCCCTGCCCAGCACCTCCTGGGCCGGGGGGGGGGGGGGAC